>VZZY01016710.1:322430-347431 GCA_013400335.1 Eurystomus gularis
CACCTGGCCCGGGCCAAGGAAGCCCTGCGGCTGGTACGGGCCCCGGGGCCGGGCGGGGGGGGCGGAGGGGCCTGGGCCAGCCCCGCTGAGGGGGCCTGCAGGCACCTCTGGTCTGGGCCTGCTTGCCTGAGACTGCCCCCGCGGGCTGGGAGCGCTGCAGGACCACTCCCTGCAGGCCGGAAAGGGTTTCCCTCAGTGCAGGGCCGCCTCTGCTGTGCACGGCTCGCAGGTGTAGCTGTCGGAGCCTCAGCGTTGGCACCTCTTGTTCCCCTGGGAGTTGCACGCGTGGGGCCGGCAGCCTCTGCTGCGAGAGAGCTTCAGTCACCCGGGTCAGACTCACACTTGGATAATGTGAGCAAGAGTGACCAAGTGACCAAGTCACTAATATCATCGTGCTCATAGTATTGTCCGGTGTTCAGATTAGTGCTTACACAAACACTTCTTTGATTGTCTAGAAACGGCTAAGTCAACTTTCTCAAGTACTTAGTGTCATCGGTCTTTGTAAGTGCTGCTTTATTAAGTGGGGAATAAACCAGCTCTGAGTGGGCAGCCAGTATAAGACATTGGGGCACTTAATCAACCTGCAAGTGTTCCGACAAAAACACATTGCTAAAAATAACCAGCAGTGTTGTGCAATGGGTGAAATGGTAGCCAAAAGGGACAGTACAGTCATGCTCTCATTTCTAACTTCCCTAGGAAGGTCTCAGGCTGCCTGTTTGCAGTAATGCCTTTAACTGGGGGATTCTCAGCCAGGATTTTTATTAAAACCAAGCTTAGCTATGGACCTGTGCCAAATAGATGTCTTGTAGTCACAGAAATTGTGTTACCTTAAGTGTCAAATTCAGGCCTAATGATTGTATGAACTAATGATGTTAGCCCTTTCTCTCTTCAGTACTGATTTTTTTCTCGATACGTGTTCCTGGATTATTTTTTTCCCTCTTTCAGTAAGCATGAATGTAAAGAATGATATCTAGTAACATGGTTGCAATTAGGACATGGGTGTGTTAAAACAAGAGTTACAGATACTTTAAGCTCCCCAGTGCGTTGCTGCTATAGTTTTTTTGCAGTATCTGCAGTCTATTTCCTGATAAAATAAACTGAAAGGTATTTTATGAAAGTGATCCTGCTTTGGAGGACAGTCGACGGTTGGCTTTAGCCTTCTGTTTCCTATTTCAGTATTTAACAGCTGTAACAACATTACTGTTTCACAAAGATGCTTTTTCTTACAACTTTTAGACAACCTTAGTTTACATTAACTTTGTGTGCAGTGTTGTATACAAAAGCTACATTTCTGTAACTGACTACAACAGTTTGCAGCCTGGTTAGAAACACATTCTAGCCACCATGCTCTCTTGCAGCCAGTACAGTCAGGTATATGGCAATTTGGGGTTTGGTGGTTAAGTATAACTCAGTGCCAGTTATTCTGCTCTTTCCAACTGTACTTTACATATGGCTAAATGTGCTTTGGAGTGCTGTATTTGCAGGCCTAATGGGGATTTAAATTCATTATATGGCAGTGTAGACCAAGTTACACAAGGTTCGAGAAATAAAACCTGCATCTTCTGACACTTAAACTAGCCTTAAGTATCAGAGCATCCTTATTCCCTTTTTACATCCATGTCCTTCTCCAATACTTCATCCTCTGGGCCAGGAAATTCATTTTCAGGAATATAGAAGACACTTGTACCAGATGGAGAGTAGTGTTGTATAAATACTGCTTTTTTCATTTGTGTTCAAAGACAAAGGAAAAAAACCCAAGAGCAATGCTGTTACAGCAACCAGAGGAAGAGGCCTAATGGTGAACCAGAATTCTATGAAAATAATATTGGGTTGTGTAAAAACAAAGATTTTACTTTGAAGACAAAATGTTGCCCCCTCAAAAAAAAAAAAAAATCCTAAACCCTTGTGATGAATAATTGTCTCATGAGTTGACTTTACAATTTCACTAGTACTTCCCCTCTGTGCAGTGTAAACATCCTCCAGGAGCAGCATGGCCGTCACTACTTGCTTTGAGGGTGGGAACCAGAAAGTGAACTATTTTGTTTTTATTTGGCTTCCATAGTGGGGAAATACCAGGCTGTTAAATTGTTGCAGATGGGCTCTCAGGGTGTGTCTGAGCTACCATGAGCTCCTGGGGAAGCCTAAGGGGCCACAGGATTTCTGGGATGATCAGAAATATTGCAGTCCAGATCCTCTTGTTCCCTTGTCCTGCCTGCGCCAGGCCTGGAGGGAGGATGGGTGGGAAATGCCTTTGTGTTGACTTCTACAGATTTTCCCTGGGGAAATGCCTCCACAGCTGGGAATTTTGCTCATGCAGTCTTACTCGGACTCAGCTGGCAAGAGCAAAGGTGATGGTTTAATTTTAGTGCTTTTCAGTTGCAACATAGTCAAGCTTGTGTTTCTTATCCTTTTCCTTGTTGTAGCTTCAAATACCCCCTGTTCCCTTCCCTCCTTACAGAGCTGTAGAGCAAACACTGGCCTTCCAGGAACGAGTATTCTTGGTGGAACTTAGCTGTGTTCTCTCAGCTGGCTCACTCTATCTTGGCACATAGAGCACTCCATGGTCTCTGCTAGCTGCCATCAAAGAAAAATCTTTGAAGCTTTGAGCAGTGCCAGTAAACAAACGCAGTTGAGAGGAAGTTTCCAACTTCGTATTTTGTCATAGAAGCAAATAAGACCTTAAAAGAGGACTGTTGTATCAGAAAGGTGGTTGTTCCGTGGGAGAATTGCAAGTCACAAAGTGTAATATCGCTAGAACTGAGGTTAGAATAAATTATCATAAATTATACAAATGTTAAAGGAATTTAGCTGTGAGGTGTATCAGGAGTAGAAACCTGTCTATAAATTCTTAATTTTAAATGGCAATCTGATTCTTCTGTGCCCAAAGTCAGAAATTCTGGATGTAGAAACTCATTTCATATTAGCAGGCATTGAGTAATTGTGGAAGCAATGCAAGAGCTAGTTTAAGAATACCTTAGGACAAGTAGTCCTTCCAGTACACAGACCTCTCTGGTTTCCTGTTTATGTTCATAAAAAGCAGCAACCAAATCACCTGCACACAGCTATTAGGATTTCTGTGGTGGAAGCCCGAGGTGTGATATTCCTTGCAGTTTCCCAAAGCAACGTGCAGCAATTAGATATTTCCAGCTAGGGGTGGCTGCTGAATGCTTGGCGTACACCTCCTGTGTAGTGGGAAGTCTTGCCTCTTCATCGAATGACAAACGGCAGGTCTCTGCCACCAAAGCTTTTCAGCAGTTGGCACACACGAACACAAGGCAGCTAAGTCTGATTTACCTTTTATCCCACTAGGTTCTTCAGCAGCATAAAAATGCTGACACAATGGTGGCTTTGATGAAGGTTTATGAAGAAGAAGATGAAGCTTATCAGGATTTGGTTACCATGGCAACACAATTCTACCAGTATTTACTGCAGCCCTTCAGAGATATGCGAGAGCTGGCGACACTGTATAAACTGGAAATCCTGGTAGGTCTGCCTTTGCAAAGTGAAAGGCCAATTTATACAGGAGGACATCAGCTGCTCTTGGAGCAGTTTGGGCTCAGATCACTTACCATTCCCTACTTCTGTCTGTACCTACTTTTTTTCACCCTGCCAAGCCACCAAATGGGACTGAGAAATTCATTTAGGGCAGAACCACTCTCAGAGGGTCTTGGAGTCCATGGTACTGGCTTGAGTAGAACTGCAGTTGTCTTCCCACCAGCATCCCACTTCCTGCTGTTTTGAGAAATTAAGAGGAAAATATCCCCAGGCTCCACCTCTCTGGAGTTTACTCTCTGGTAGGCTGAATTTGCAGAGATCCAAGGAGCCTTCGTTGTGCCACCTTCAATGGGATTTGTTTGTGACATTGAGAATGCCATCCCCCAGCAATGCTGATGCACCAGATTAACTCGGTTGTGGTGGTAGAACAGGAGGCAGGGGAGACCTTGCCACACAAAGCAGTTTTCTGTTGCTGCTAGAAGTACGGATTAAAACGTGTCAGTTGTTACTGTGTCCATTTAATTTTACGTGCATCTTACCATTATCAGGACATACTGAAAGATATTATGCCCCTGGAAAAGACATCCATCTACTATTTCAGTTTTTCCTTAACTGTCTGTTAAAATGAGTGTTCATGTTCTCAAAAAGAGCAGAATGGTTTTAAGTTTAGAGTAAGTTTCTTGGATACTGAAGGTCTAAATCTGTGAAGATAAAATATCCACTATGCTGTACTGAGAATTAAAGTGAAAACTGGAACTGATGAAACAAAGTTTGTTCTGTATTAAGAAAAAAAAAAATCCAACAAACCTCTAAGGGATATTGAGGCTCATTTGAAATCTAATTATGAAAAAAAGATATTTGAATACTAGTCTTGTACCCATTTACCCTTCATGGACTTGAAAATATTATCTTACATTTCTTTTCTATATCCCTGTTCCTGTGTGAACGACCTGCCAAACTGGAGAACCTGATAGTGCAATGTGCTGTCAACACGTGGGGAAAAATAGAAGAGAACATTGCACGTAGAAGAGTGGTTTTGAGTTACTTTTAGTAGCAACTAAAAACACTTTTGTTGGACGTGATTTTTAAGATTAGATTTTAAAAATATTATAAGAAATTAATCCAAAGTTAAGCATGTAGTCACAACTAGGGAACAGAGGTTCTGAGTTAGCCTAGAGAATGAGGAACAAGGCAATATGTGGGCATGAGTAGTGATTCACTCTGTGACAGCTAAGGGGAAGGTTGTGTTTGCCACCATTCTCTGCCCTGCTTCACATCTCTCCAAGTATAGCATAATGCGGGCTGCACCACTGTGCCGTTGGTCACTGAGAATTTTGTATCCTTGCAGAAATCGTTGCAGTATGATAATTTGGGGCCTAAAAGAGTAGCAGCTTTGCAGAAAGATGCAGAGGAATGGACTAAGCGAGCTGAGAATGCTGTGTGCTCCATTCAGGATATCACTGTGAACTACTTCAAGGAAACTGTAAAGGCTCTGGCAGGTAATCGGAATGATTTACTCAAAAGGTTGTGCAAGTACTTGACTTAAGGGACTGAGAGCTCCTCTTACCACTTTGCTGGTCTCTCTCTGCAGACCCTGGTGTTAGGATGAGCGTCCAGCTTAAGAAAGAAGCATTTTATTTACTTAAGATTAGTATCTTTTAACTAGTTTGGTTTACAGCTTGCATTTGGCTTGCACACAAGCATTGTCAAGGACTGGGACTTATAGCTGTAAGCCTCTGAACAACAGCCATGCGTGCTTTTAACACTTGATATGCAAGTCTCAAGGATTTCAGCATGTTAACTGAGTAGATTGCTATGTGACTGTTAAGGCTCGTTTCCATTGTACAGTGTAGTATTTTACTTATATAAAATCATAAATTCAACTTTTTAGTCTTGTAATTTCTAAAGAAGCTTCAGAAATTTCTTAATAGCATCAGCATTTTTAGAACTGCAGCTACAGTAGAAACACACAAGGTTATTGGTACACCACATTTCTCATAGCTTGTTGCAATGTTTTAATCTGCAGCAATGCACAAACAGATGGAACAAGATCAGGAAAGATTTGGTAGAACCACCTGGGCATCGGCTTTGCCACGACTAGAAAATCTGAGATGTATGTTAGCTAAAGAAACCCTTCAGCATCTGAGGGCAAGAGAGTTGTGCCTGAAACAGAAGAGAGCTGTCATTCGGAAGAACGTAAGACTTTGCAAATCCTCATTTTCTGTCACTGTTTTGTGAAGGGCTGATCAAAGCCTACTGAAGTGGTCATGGGAGTAGTCTTTCAAAGTCTTTGTGTATGAAATAGCTTAGGTTTTCAACATGGTTTTAAATTGTAGAAAAATGCACATCTCCAGTTTTAAAAAATTGTTCCTGTGCATACGAGGGCGCTTAGAAAAGGTTAAGATACACGCTTTTACAGTTCAACTGCCATGTTACCGTTTGCAATATTAACCGCTGAAATGTCTGTATATTATTAATGCTTTTTGTTTTCTGTTTGGGGCTATACAGATGGAAAATCTCAGTGAACAAGAAGAGAACTTAGCTGTAGTGGAGGAGCTGGAAATACATTATTATGAAACACAGCTGGAATTATATAATGTACAGCTTGAAGTATTGAAACATGAAGAGATGCTGCTTATTGTACAGTTGGACACATTAAGGAGGCAGATTAAAGGTAAGAATGAACAGCTATTTAAGCACATATTCAGGAGCACAGGAGTGATACATCCTGCTCTGCTTTCGCTTAAAAAAAATTTAAAAAGAAGGTTTATCACTGCTCAAGTCTCAACAGTAGAAAGCATCATTGGAAAACATTGATGCTGTGACACCATCTGATATGAAGTTAAAAAAAAAAAATATAGCCACACTGGTAGCTTGTCTTGACAACAGCTGTGATATGTGCATGCACTGCTTAGCATATGAAATAACTGAGATGGAAAATACTTAATTGCTCTCGTAGTTACAAGATCCATGTGTAGAAACTGTGGATATCATGACCTGCTGAAATGGGTCCTGAAATTCATAACAAATCTTTTGCAATTTAAGATGTAGAAATTACAAAATACATCCTGTAATGACAAAAAGAGGTGATTATAGCTAGATGGTACTCAAGTACTGCTGTATTCCAATTTAAGTGTTTCTTCATAACATATTTATGATCAAATTAGGCACCAGTCTTGTTTCTGCTTATTTGTGCTTATGAACTCTCTATTATTGTGTACACTGTGAAGTCAACATTACTCCTGCTTGTTGCATAATTAAAACCTGGTAAACAGTAAATTAAGTCACCCAGTGTTGATCATCAGAACAGTCTTCAATATTCTAGGAAAACCAGTTGGTGAAGGTAGGAGTTAAAGCACAGAGAAACATTTGAAAGAGGAAGCTAAATAACAACAAATGCTAACAGCGTAAATTTGAGCCTGCAGAGCAGCCCTGTGAGTAACATAACATGCTCGTGTAAGCCTTTGAAGGACCAAGCTCAGCTCTGGAGCATTACACTTTCTAATAACTAACACACTGCCTTCAATGGCTCTTAAAATGTCTTAAGTTCTTTAAATGTTTAAATAACTGTGGCAATTTTTGGTTTTTTTAAAAAAATGCCAAATGCCTTTTTAGAGAAACAGGATGAAGTTGTTTACTATGATACATGTGAAAATCCTGAGGAGCTCAAGGCCATTGAACAGACAATGGAACAACATTACGCTAACTTGTCAGAAATGACGATGCTGAGGCAGAAGACTAAGCAGTTGGAGACAAAGCGTGGGACTGTCTGTGCGAGGAGAGCCTACCTCAGGAACAAAAAAGTAAATGCAGTCCTGGAGAAGTGCATTTTCATTAGCTCATGTCTTGACTCACGAGGGATGGACAGAATGATTCTAGGGAAGCTCTGGGTGGAGCATACAAGATGATAAGTGACTCGGTGCCAAGGCCTCCAAACAGAAAGAGGGGCAATGTGATTTTTAAGCCAGCTTTACACTTCACTGTGTGGTGCAGGTGCCTCTATCTTATTAAGAGAGCACAAGCTTACATGGGTGACCCAGGAGGTGTTCCCCTATCAGCTAAGCCTTACCAGAGCCCTGCTGTGGCCAGCTGGAGCTTCACCCTGGCAGCATTTTACAAAGCAGCTGCAGTACAGGAGGAAACCTGGCCTTCGATGAAGGAAGCTGCAGTGGCAGAACAATCCACACGGTGATACTTTACCTTTGAATGGCAGGGAAGGGAAAATTTAACTGCTGCAGTTCTCTCTCCAGCCTTGCAGCGCTGTGCAAAGAGCAGTTCTTTCCATTGTTTCCCATTCAGAGCAGAACACTAGGAAGACACAAATGAGATCACAGTTGACTCTCTTGAACCCTCCTGGTGAGCTGAGCATACCTTACACCTGCACAGTCCTGCTGGGGCAGAGAGCAGAGTTTAAGCTTCAGTCTGTCTGGCCTTTTACCCCTCATTAGCCTGGACAAAATGGGAATGACACTGGAAATGTTTTGTGAGCCATCATTGTCTCTTGCTTGCAACTGCTTCCTCGGCAGACACTCCCTTTGCTTCTGTTTTCATTCACTTAATTGCTGTCTATTGGTTATATAACAGTAAAGCCAAATGCCAGATGATTTGCAAATGCTTACCCAGCCATGTGGATAATCCCCCTCTGTACAGTGACAAATAGCGACTCCCAGAGAAAATACTGAAGCCTGCAGCTTCTCTGCAGCACTTTGTTACTAACAGAGGGTACCTCTGTTAGCCATTCATTGTGCTTCCCATACCTTTGCTTCCCTGGCTTTTGTACTTCTGAGCTATGGCAAGTAAGGGACAGGGGGAAAGTAGCCTTGTACTTTTGTAATGCCCTGCTAGTTTCCATTTTGTCTTCCTCATGTCTTTGCATCCCTTCCCTCCAGCTGGTACCTGGGTGAAATTTATTCGGAGCTTGTTTCTGCTTTTTTTTCTTGATTTATTCTCTTTTTTTTTTTTTAACCAAAGTGTAAGACAGGGATCAGCTCAGATGTGGGTGTATTTTCTCTGCATCATGAATAATCCTATAACTAATTATGAGAACAAAAAATCCCATTGGCTTTAGCTGTGAAGGGATCCCACAGACTTCACCTTCAGGGTCTTACATCTGCCACTAGTTGAGCTTAGCCACCCTTCTTGGCACAGCCAAGTGCTCAGCCTTGCTTATTATTTAGTGGCTTGTGAACAGGAGTTAATGGCACAGATGGTGCACGGTCAATGTGAACTAACCAATGGTTGCATGAATTTTGCTGTTCTACCAGGACCAATGTGAAGAAAGCCATCGGCAGAGACTGCAACAGGCAGAAGAGAGCAAGAAACGCTTCCAGCAGCATCACAGCATACAGATAGTGAGTACTGAATAGCAGCCTTGGAGAATCTGGCAGCTGCTTGTTTTCGCACACTGAGGCTCACTTACTTGTGTTTTAATGCAGAAGAGAGACAAGCAAAAAGAGGAGGAGAAAAAGAAAAAAGCTTGGATAAGCCAGGAACGTCAGAAAACACTGGAGAGGCTGAAAACATTCAGGGAGGCAAGTACTGTGAACTACAGTAGTCCCAAATGATGTCAAAACACAATGTCAGAAAGTAGCCAAGCATGTGAGCGCGATCCAAATCAGAGACAACCATTTGGATAGCCTAAAATAGGACTGTGTGTAATGAGTCAAGAGGATTAAATCCACTAAGGATATAGTTTCCAGGTGCAGAACCTGTTGCAAAGAATGAAAGTGAGGAAATGGCTTTGAAAGAAATACCTTGATATTCATTTAATCTGTGCAGGGCTGAATTTTCTCTTCGCATGGCTGAGTGAGACAGGTCTGTACTCTGTGTCTTTTTGTCTCTTTGGGGTTGATGTTTTGGCCAGTCCAGCAGAGGTGTGACCTCCTGCCTTATGATTTGTTTTTCAGAAGTGTCCAGCTCATGTTGTTCTGAAAACATCTCGTCCCCAGCCTCTCAGTCCCAAGTTGCCACGAAGCATCACTCAGCAGGCTGGAATACTATCCCGTCCGTCTTTGTCAAGTGTAAGGGCAGCTCTAGAGCAGCCAAAGAGCATACTGCTGGTAGAAGCTGAAGAATCAAAAGCTCCACATCAGAATACCCCAGCAGATATCCCTGTCCAGATTTTTGTTACTGATGGTGACACAGAACAACAAAAGCACAGCGAGGAATTGATGGTCTCTCTATCCCCACCACCACCACCACCTCCTCCACCCCCTCCTCCTTTACCCCCTCCTCCCCCACCTCCTCCCTTACCCCTCCAGTTAAAGACACCATCGGCAACAGAGGATAAGCCACTTCCCCTTATCTCTGATAGCCCCACAGAAAGCTCTTCAATGCACAAACAGGATGACTCATCCAGGAGGTCTATAAATAATTACGTAGGTAAGAACGCTCATATTAACTGGTGGGTTTTTGTGTTGTTTTTTTTTTTTTCTCTTCGTCTCCTGTATTTTTCTGTTTTTCTTCCCCCCGGTTCTCAACAGGAATAGTGTGCAGTCTTACTCAAGAGAGTGAAGCTCTTGGAAAGCTTAGTCTAAGAAACCACATACTAACACTGACCACATCTCCAGATGTTAAATGAGTAACAATGATTTGTGAATCCCATTTGATACACTTCATAGGGTCCTGATGTTCAGAGTGTGTGACTCAGTGGTTTTGGGGAAGTGCTGTCAAATGGGACAGGTTAATCTTTTAAGACATTTGAACTTGAATTTCTGCTGGAATCCTACATTTATTAAGTACAGCCTTACAAGTTAGTTTAAACCATGCTTAATCATAGCACTTCTAGTTCTGTGGAGATCTTAGTTCAGGACCTGTATTTCTCATGACGCTGAAAATTCTACTGTTAAAATAGGGAGGAAGGTGTCAGAAGAAATTGTTACCAGTTTTTTTCTTGCCACAGTTTTGCAACTTTTGAACCCAATGTGGTGTTTTGATTGAGAATTAATCACCTGTCCAGTCAGGAGACCACTGTGGGTAAATTTGTGGTTGTACTAAAGCTACATTTTAGTGTTTATGATTTATCTACTACAGAGCTCACAGCTGAGCGGCTTGCATTTCTAAGGTATGCACAGCCTGTGTCCACTTATAATTTGCTTGGTTTCTAAATAAAGGTTTCTTAAGAGAATTCATGCAGAATTCAGCCAAGATTTGAAGGCAGATGGATAGCTTTGGCGTACTAACATTCCTAGGGCAAAAATTCTACTCTGTTACACCTCTGCTTTGTTAGCAAGTTCACAAGGTGTAATTGAAGGCTGAACTCAGCAATTGAAACTGTAGTTTGAATGAGAATAGAGCTCAGCAGCCTCCCAAGGCTGCACTGTTTCCATCCTGCTAACAGGCTTATTTTTATCTCTAAAGCAAGCAGGTAGTTTGACTATGTCAGGGAGATTGATCTAAGTTGGAAGGCAGCAATTTTTTATTTTTCTCAGTGGAGGTTTTGCTAGAAGGAAGCATGTCTTTAAATGTGGTACATTCCTTTTCCTTTTCAGACTATTCACAATACATCTAAGCAGCCTCTGTGTCCTCTCAGTTAGGAGGCAAACCACAGGCAGAAGTACCAAGGAAGGTTCAGCATTTTCAGTTCTTGCAAGATGTGGGGAAGGACAAGCAGCTGAAGGGCTGAGACATGTTTGGTTGACAAACTACTGTGCATCCAGTGGATCGGTGGATGGTCTTCAGTCTGGGAATAACGCTGGCACAGATACTCTTGAGGAGCTTATTAGCAGCCGGAGTTGTACACCAGAGTAGTCTGCTACTGGAACAGCCTTGCTAGTAGCTAGTAATTACTACCATTCACAGCCTAACATTGATGTCCTTTCATTATTTTTGGATACAAAGCATCCTTCTTTGTTTATTGGAGAGATCTGATCAGTTTTTTTACACCTATTTCATGAAGAAAACCAGCATGTTAATTGCTTTGATAGTAATTGATAAAATACTGCCACAGGAATTTACCAAAACAGCTTTGTAAACAGGTTGGTTTTAGTTGCACATGGACTACTCATGTCTTTGTAGGTGAAAAGCCAGGAGAGGCTCGTATTCTGGTGTTGAAAGTATTGTCTGTAATGTGTTAACATGTGGTCCAAGGGGAACTTCTTTTATAATTTGTTAGTCTGACTAGTCTTTTACCAGGCAGCCCATTTGATTAATAGACTTAAGACCTTCTTACTTGATTGAAGGCTTTGTAAGACAACTAGGGGGCTCTTTGCCTGATCTGTTCCTGGCATCTCAGTCTCTGAAGCTACCACAGGATTTAGCAGAATGTTGCATTTCAAGTGCTTGATGTTAATCACACAACCTTGTGTGCACTGCGCATGGCAAAAATCCTTCTAGCTGTGAGGCACAGATGGTCTGGACCTATGGATGTAGGAGTCGACTGCTGTCCAGGGAAACTGCCTCCCTGTCTGACAATCTGAAGCTAGCAACAGAGAGTCCAACAGGAATAAAACGCAAATTACAGTGTGTACCAGGAGAACAAGTGGAAGCTCTCTCAGTGTGACATCCTTTATGGTCTGAAGTTCAGGAATACACACCTGAGATTTAAATCATGTTGTAAAATTGGAGTTATTTTTAAAGTCCATACAGAAAAGAGCTGCCTGCTTAGGGCCTGAACTGGCTCCCACTGACTTCAGTGGTGCAGTTTCAAACCCTCTACTCAAGTCTTTTCATTTTTCTCTTGACTGAGCAAAAATGCAATTGACAGTCTCAGCAGGCATCTGAGCAAACTAGGAGGAATGGTGGGTTGTTTCTACTACAGAATACAAGAGATTTTTTGGTTCAGTGAAATTTTTTTGAAAGCCCATAAAGTTGTAATGAAAAAGAAGCATCATCCTTTGTGCATAATTTCTTCCTTAGAGCACAGCCTTGCATAATGTTGAAGAGGCGTTGGATTATCAATTCAAGATATAAAAGCTTTAACTGCTTTTTAAAAGCAGTTCCAGAGCCTGATGCTGCAGAAACTTGAAAGAGTCTGTGCCAGCACAGACCATTTTTTTTTTCCCATTTCTAGCAAAGATGAAAGGAACAACCTTGAACCCATGGGTAGGGTTTTATACCTCATAAGTGTGGTTGGCTTGTTTTTTCTTCCGGTAACAATAGATTTATCTGTTGCAGGTTCCATGGATGAGGTTTTGGCTTCTCTAAAACGTGGTGAAGTTCATCTTCGCAAAGTGGAACAGCCAAATCCTTATGCCTCCGTAAAAGACAACATCCTTTCTGCTATAAGGCAAGGAGTTAAACTAAGAAAAGTGAATCGAGATGCTGAGAAAGATGTCAGTAAAGGCTCCACTAATGAGCTAGAGAGAAGCATTAAGGCAGTCATCCAGAGAATTAAGAAAGTGTCTGCTGATTCTGAGGAAGAGGAGAACAATGATCAGAATAATGGAGAATGGGACAGCTAACCAATTCAGAGTAACAGACTTGCTGACTGGAACTGAGCGTGTGTCTCATTTTGCACGCTGGAGAAGACTGTCCCTTTCAAAATGAAAGAACAATGTGATTGTGTATGTTCTCATAGTCCAAAATGTCTTGTAATGTAAAAGAATCCTGTTAATTTCCTGTAGGAGCTGTAGATTCTTATTTTCGCATGCAAAATCGTACTCCAAATTATGTTTGCATAAATAGGTGTTTCTAGCTCAACCATGTAGACAGCTGAAATGCTGGGTTGAAACATATATTATTTAGGTTGGGAATCACAACAAAGTTTAAGGAGTGAAAAGCTAACTGAAAATCTGTTTTGTCAGATAAAAGCAGAACCAAGTCTCTGGTGATAGAGGCAGACCAGAAAATTTAGCATAATCTGGAACCTCTCATTCCTACCTTCATTGTCCAGAAAGTTCTTTAACATTTTGCTCGTCTAATACAGCTCACCCTCAAATACTCCATGTATCATTATGTTGTAATGTGTGCACTTACGAATGGGCTTGGTAATACTAATTGGGAAAATTAGTATCAAGTTTGGAAAAAACACTACTGTAGTAGTTATGGAAAAGTTTACCTTTTAGCTGGAAATTAATGTAGAGAATTTTTAGATGCTAAATATTTTTCATATATCTATATCTACAATGAACTGTTGGCATGAAAGAAAGAGCCAAGATACTGTATATAATATTTTACCGGATCTAGCCCTGTAATACAGAGCTGTGTTTCTCCATGGAGAACATCAGTACGTGTTTATAGCTACTCATGAATTTAAATTGCCCAATAGCCTTATAAATGGCAGACATTTGCATTGTGCCTGGAATCTGACTATTTAAAAATTCAGCTACATTCAATTTAGAGACTATTTCTATTTTGGATACATAGTGGCAAAAATGATTCAATGGTTTTTTTTGAGTTTATACTGACCCTTAATAAAAATATATCCTACAGAAGTGGATTCAGTATGCTGTCATTTTAGGCTACTGCTGGGAAGTGAGCATTGCTTGCACCTTGGTACTCTGGTTTTTGATAGCAAGTAGCAGCCATACAGCAACTGCGCTCTCTCACTAACGGCATATGTAAATGTCCTTATTTTCTCAAATATTTATGAACTCTAATTTGGTAACACAATTGCAAATACGGTGCTTTAATTCTCTGTTTCACCATAGAGTAGCAGATCTGTTTAATCAGGACAGTAAATATGTATGCAACGATTTTCTTGAGAGAGGCAGAAGCAGCAACTGGGGGTTCATTTTTTACTGTTTCGGCAGTAGACAGCAGAAGAGAGTGGGCTGCCAGAAAAAAAAGACTTTTCTTTTGTCCCCTGCCATCAGACCCAACAGATAAAAGCAGCAGCAGCACAGACTGGTTCCTACTCAACCCTTCTAGCGTGATGTCTGCAGAGGGGAGCTGGCAGGCTCGATGCCCACACTGCCCTGCCCGCCCCTGAGCTTGACCTGGGCACAAGGGCCATGCTGAACTGGGGGGGAACGGGGGCGAATTTATTGCACATTCAGACGTCAGCGTCCCAAATGCTGAGTGCTTCCCATGGACTCAAACCGAGGACAAAATCTGGTCCTTTGAGAGTGGAGATCTCTTCCCCAAGGATTCCCTGGGCAGAGGAGGTGCTCGGCCAGCGGCAGGGAGCAGTGCAGAGGGGGCTGGTGCCGGGGCTGAGAGCTGCCCTCTCACATGTCGTGCCCTTTAGGGGTGCAGTTAATTACAGCTGAGCAAAAGGGCGCAGGGGCTCAGCTGCCTTCTCGTGGCTGGTATCTCCTGCCAAATGGCAGCTCGGAGTTCAGGGCAGAGCCCTGTGCTGTTTTGTTGCTATAGCTGAATTCTCACCTACAGTGCTAGAAAGTTAAATGCAGCAGTTTATGCAGAGGGTGAGTTGCAATTTCTTGAACAAACCTTACAGCTTTTGTGTGTTTAACAGCAGCAATTTTTCTCCTAACTAGAGTTTTCTTTTGCAGCTGTGCCTGAAGCGCAGCTGGGGTCTGACCTCAGATGTTCAACAAAGCCATCTACATCCCACACTGGAAAATGTCCTTAAAAGTCCACTCAGATACTGTCTGAACCAACCTGTTTTCTGAAGCCCACTTCATTTGCTGTATGGCCAACATACAGTGGAAAATGTGCTGCAGCAGTTTTCTTATTGGTGTGGAAGGTTTCGCCTCTATCAAATATCCTCACCACCTGGTTCACTACAAAAATGATGCTGCTCAGCAGAGATGTGTCCTGATGGGAATAGGGCTCCTGGGGTGCAGAGCAGCCCTTGCACAGCCGCAGCACGGGAGCCAGCAGCGCACTCCCTTTAGCGCCCAAGGGCAGAGCTCCTGGAAGGAGGCAGCTACCAGAGCACCAACACTCCTGGACATCAGAAACGGGACCAGGGAAAACACCAAAAGCACTGGCATTAGCCTAAAGAAGAGAAAGCAAGAGCGCAGTTTTCAAATACATAAGAGGTTGCTGCAAAGAGGAGGGGAGTCATTTGTTCTTCGAGTTCACAGGGAGATAAGGGCCTTAAATTATAGCTGGAGGGATTCACGTTAACAGCAGGAAAACCTAACAGCAGTGAGAGCAGCAAGGTGCAGGGACAGAGTGCCTGGGAAGGTGCTGGGGTTTCTGTCACTGGAAATCTTTAGAAGTGGGTTAGACAAGGACACCCTGAGGTAGTGCTGGTATTGCTAACACACTGCGGCAGGGAGAGGTCTGCAGCCCACGGCCAGCTGATGCATGTGAGCTTGTTGATGCGCTGCCTTGAGGCTCAGTTTGCTCCACAGGGGAAGCCACAGCTCATTTTCTGAGAGATGCTCAAATATAAGAAGACAAAAAATTCCCCCCCTTACTGACGCACCCTCCAATTTTCCATCTGGCTTTCCATGACTGCGACCTGTCCTGTTCCACCAGCACCAGGCTGGGGAGGGAACAGAGGGTAGGAAACGGCCTCAGTGCCACGAGGCTGATTTACCCCAGGTTGATGGTGTACTCAAGAGAAGCCACATGCAAGTGTCAGGAGGAGAGGGGTCTTAAACTGGTTTGAGCGCAGGCTTCAGCAAGTGCCTTCCCCTCTGGGCATGCTCCAGCAGGGTTAGTGCAGCTGCTGGTGCCATGCACTTTAGCAACGTGCAAAGGCTGATGGACAAAACGGGAGAAACTGGCATGGCCGATTGGCTCCATGATGACCAGTTCTACCGGTCTAGATTAATATTAAGCTGCAAAATTACTGTGTCAGCTTTTTGGCATTTAATAAACTTCTTAAACTGTCTCACCCTGGGCTAGTAAATGAATTCCTTGATGGGAATAGTCTGCTCTGACTGTCCAGCTGCAGAAATTGATTCACTTAAACTGAAAAAAATACAGTTGTCTGGCTTTAAAGAGTTAATAATGCACAGATTTGCTGGAAAGCCAGGTAATGAGGTAGAGAAATCAATTTTTATAAATCAGTATCGCTGTGGCTTGTGGTCTCTCTTAATTATGATGTTGGCAGTCCAGACAGCAGCTGCCAGTATTTTTAGGGAGGTTTAAAGTTAATATATTCAAAGACTACTTGGTCTGACTAAAAGAAATTTGCTTTGAAATCCCATCTCTTTGATCACAGCAAGAGCAGAGTCGCGGCAGCACTACCCGGCGCACGAAGCACTGTGGCCGTAGCTGCTAATGCCAACACAGCTATAGATGTGTCAGCATTTCTGGTGACATGACACCTTTCGGGGAATTATGAAACTCTTCCATAACTAACCCCCCAATTCAGCATACAGCACTGACTCACTAGCTGGATGCTGCCTTTTTTTTTTTTTAACCTCCAAAATGGTACAGAATCAAGCAAATCAGAGTGTGAACACCCTGAAATGGTCCAGCCTGGTCTTACGGAGGCTTAAGCAAGTATGTCACCTCACTCATGCACATTCATTGAGCCTCTCTGAATCAATCTAATACTGTTTGGAAATTGATGCTGATTTATATAATGTGCTTGCACAAAGATATCTTGTCTTCCTCTACAGGCTTCTTGGCAATGGGCAACACCTCTCCCTATCAGCAGAACACGGAGTTATTCCAGTTCGCACAAGGGACGTGCCTGGAGCTGGGAGATGCCTGGTCCTCACCACCAGTGAGGGAACTGCAGGCATTGCTATATATAGAAAGCTGTGCACATACTATAAAAGTACTTCACCCACAATCAGATTGTGTTAAAAACTCCAAAGCCTCTCTCCATTCAAACCACACACTCCTCCTTCTCTCCCTGGCTGTTTTCTAAGACGCATGGCTGGAAGAACTGGTGTGTCACAGGAGCAGCCTGTCCGGGCCACACTTTACCTGAGTGCTGCAGGTGTTTGCCTTTCTCTGCCTTCCTGTCAAAACCAAGAAAAAATACCCACTAAATTTCTCTTTCTAACAAAAATCAAGGTTTACTTGGTCTTTACAGGGCCTTTCCTCCTCTCCCCTACTAGAGGAGCCAGCCCAGGGGTGTCTCTTGCCCCAGATGAGGTGAACATGCTGCCTGCTACCCTGCCAGCCCTGACAGCCCAGCGGTGCCACCTCCACTGTGCAGCCACCACCAGCTCCTGCCGCTCCTCATGGCCGAGACAGCACAGAAACCCTGGGGGTCTACGGGAACTATTGACCATGCCTGACCTGAAGCATTGCTCAGGAAGGTTAGCAGGCCACCATGCAAGATCCATCCTTCGATCACGTCCCTTCTCTTCTTTTATCCATTAAAGTAAGAAGATGCACAAGTATGCCAGGACATCAGGAGCAAGAGGGACAAAGAGAATCAGTATGAAGGCATTCATTAGGACTAACAAAAAGCTAGGAAATGCTTTTTTTTTTTTTTTTTTTCCCAGTCCTCCTTTACAAAGAAGAGGTTGGTAGATAAGTGTGCATCCTTTGGAGAAAATGAGATTTACAGCTATGCATGCCCTCACTTGAAAAACGTAGTTTTAATTCCAAAACTTCCTGTTTGCTCCCGAGAGCACATCTGCGCACTATAAGCCATAATAACATGATATTGGTAGGAAAGAGGGACACATCATTTCGATTAAACCCATGGTGGTGATAAAAGATGAATGGTATTAAAGGTATTTTTAATAAATGCCACAGCAAACCTTGGCAGCAAAAAGCAGCTCAGAACAATATGTGAATGAATCCCTGGGGAAAACACACACTCAAAACTGCTCCAGAACATGGCTTTTTTTTTCTCCTGGCAAAAAGGTATGTGATTTTCATTCTCAGCGTGTCATTCAAAGCTGAAAGCAAGAAGCAGCACAATTAAATCTGTTCAGGTAGCAGTGACATTAACAGCTCAGCTACTTGTGAAAATGCTTTGTAAAGCAAGCCATCTTTAGCACGCCATTGCTCTAGCATTAAAAATGAGACACAAACTAACTGCTCAGAATATATATTTAGCATGACTACGATTGCTCAGTTTCCACTAGATCCCCCTCTTGCCCCAGATGCCCAGCAAAGCACTGAGGACAGGAGCGAAAAGCAGCCTTCCCAGTTAGCTGGCTGCAGCCCAGCAGGGTTGTGTGGCTGTGGCTCGGGGCCAGCCCTGAATAAGGGTGTCCTGATGGAAAGGGAGCACATGCACCTCCTGACCCACAGCAACACTCAGCACTGCCCTGCTAGTACCCAAAGGGTAAGCAGTCTGGGGAAATGCTGGCCAGGTTGCAGCCTGGGGAAGAAACTCAGTGTCCTACTGGGAGACTGAGTTTACCTCCATTTGAAAGAGTCAATTAATCACTCTTAGTGTCATAAAGGCAGTTGCAGCTCCCTTCTGGCTCAAGGCAATAGTCTAAACACCATCTTATGGGTGTCTTTGCAGAACCAAAAGGTGTTTCTCTGAGAACTAGCAGCAGCCTCTCCGCCCCCAGTTTCCATCCTCTTCTCACTGAGGAGGAGATGAAAGGCAGCTAGCTCCAGCATGGTATCCACGCGTCTCGGCACCATGGCAGTGGGCAGAGCAGACGCCAGGGGTGACAAACTAAATCTGTCCCACTCCTGGAGATGAGCTCGAATCACTATTCATCAGCAAGTGAGTCACTGCCCTTCCCACGGTCTCTTCCTGTGAAGCAGAAGCAACAGCGAAGTAGGATCAAGTGCCTACGCTTCCCTGAGCCTACATGGCAAGTTCTGCTCCATTCCCCAAGCTGGCAGGCCTGCTATTTTGGTATAAAAATACTGAAAAGTGTGCATGATGGTGCAGGCACATGAAGTGGTGAAGCAGAAGTGCAGCTTGCCTGCTCTCCTGAAAGGAGTGCTTTGCACATACGAACACTCCGGGAGGCTTATGCTGCAGGGAAAAGGGCTGCACACAGGGGAGCCCAGCCTGTGTCTGACACTCTTGTTCCCTCTCGGCGTTGCTCACTGGTGAGCGCCAGTGCCTCTGCCTGGAGGTGAGGCTGCTGCTTGCTCCCCTAAGAGCATGGTCCTCCATGCCATACCCAGTGGCAGAAACGGGGCTGGTGCTGTGAACAGGGCTCCATCCCTGTGGGCAATACAAATGGCAGTTTAGCAGGGCTGCAGTCATCTGTATGTCTATAATAAGCTTTAAATGGGCAAGGAGACAACTGGAGCAGAGTTGAAGCAGGCCTCTAGTGACAAGCAATGTTTTCTCCCAACACACAGGTCTGCTGAGCCCACCAGGTTTCACTGCAGTCACCTGGTGTGACCCAAAGGAGTCTTAAGGATGGGGATGCCAGTAGTGCTCCACATTTTGCACAAAATAAGCCAGTCTGCAGGAAAAAGACAGCCCAAATTAATTTACTGAAACTTTGTGCTTCTTGATCTCATCAGTGCTAATGCTGTTTTTTTATATGTATTTATCACACATGGAAAAAAAGAGTTGTACATCAGTAATAGCCTATCCACATTGCTGTATTTCTTTTCTGAAGAGGAGGCAGCCACGATCAATTTCTGCTTATGCAGAAAATATATTAAAAAAATCATATCCATTACAGCTACTATATCTGAAAAAAATTGTCCAGAGTTTGTTCAAAACCCTCTGCAGGTCAGCAGTTTCACCTTCTGTCTCCAGTACCCAGTTACAAGATACAGAAGTAGGGCAGCTGAAGCTGGGGATTGCCAAGGGATGCTGCATCTCACCTTACGAACCAGGGTATAGACCCTGGCTTTCTTCCACCTGAACCAATAAGGCATACAAAATGTTAAACACCGTGATTTACAAGAGCCAGGCTGCAGTGCAACACATTGGTGCTTCTTTTCTTTTGTGCTTTTTAAACAGCATTCAAGTGTCTCTCTCTCATCCCTGTCCTAAGGCCATTCCCCTCCCACTGACATGACTGTGCTGGTGACCATGGGACCTCCACAGTGTGAGGAGAAAGCAGAGTCACTGCAGTTGCTCAGGTTTCAGAGCCATGGATTATCTTTACAAGTGTACCCAATGCTGCTATAGATAAGTGGGATTTGAAAGACACAAATTCTTTGTTTCTTTCCTGGGTTCTTTGCTTGTCGGGGAACTGCGGGATCTCATTTTGCCTCATTCATCTCCAGGCTAATGAACAATGCAAACCTGCATCCACAGAAAACTGAAAGTCATGGCTAGTGGTAGCAACGAAATAAATGGCAGAAGCCTAGAAGAAAATAGATTTGAAAACTGATACACCTCAGTGTGACATGATAGTGCAAAAAAGGTCGCCTGTGCTGGTATTATTTATAATTCCCTGAACATCTGAATTCCCTCCAGCCAGCACACATTAAGCACAACCCAGGGCATATGCAACAAATCACATTCAATGATGGAAAGTTGGGAGAAAAGCAAGCGCTCAATCTGTCTTGATTACAGCAGCCACAGATTTCTTTTTCATAGACTGCCAGTACTAATGAATGAAGACGATACGAAAGGAAAACAAAAATACTCAAATCAACGTGCTTCATGTACCAATAGATGTATCTGCTCGTATATTTGACTAATTAAATGAAAACTATTGTGAAGAAATGTTGTTCAGGGTATTTAAGCCCTCACTCAGATGGCAGCATCCAGCCAGAAAGCTGTGTGGGGATTTAGCTCTGAGATCTCGCCTACAAACCACTGCTGCACATCAGCAGAAGACTTGTTTATGAAGAGATGTGTTTGCCTGGTGGAGAACAGTTGGTTGCCAAAGCTCTGCTCAAGCAGGACTGATTCAGTAAAATGTTTCTAACTGCTGTGCCTGTACACTTGGGGACCAGCCCTAAAGTCAGACGCTGGGCCCCATACTGGCACACAAAAATTTCTCACTTTCAACGCAAATGAAAGCCCACAGTTTTCCATCTAGAGGTAATTTCAGACATTGTTTCTGAGGAGATCTAACAGTTCTGAAAAGTTATTGAAATATATTCAATTTCAAAGGAAAGAGTTAAGATCCAAAGGGAATTTTGTAGCACAGAGATCAATCTTTGAAAAACTCGCAGGCAGAGGTCAGAGTTAAGTACCACTTGACTGTGATGATGTGTCAAGTGTTCTCAGCAATGCATTATTGTGATGAGACCAGAGATGTTTGCCTTGCAAAGGTTAGCCAAGCTTTTCAAATTCACCAGGTCTCAGATCTTCACAGCCTGGGAGAGCTGTATGCTGGTGCTGCTGTGACTTGTGTTAAATGCTAAAATGGAAAGTGATGTTGCAGGCTACTGACACGGCCTCTGCAGAGCTACTTTACGAGTCTTTGGGTGGCCATTTTTAGTGTTGCTTGCTAAAATCAAACCTGGCACTGCACCTGACAGGGTTGGGTTTGGTTTTTTTTTTCTGCTTTTGAAGGACAATTGGACTTTGCTCCAATCGGTTCAGTGACCAAAACACAACTGCACCACCACTGCAGGTCAGAGTCCAAGCTACGTTCATTGCCTGGCTTTACTTTTTTCAGCTGCTGCTGCCATATTTTTGTATCTAACATACACAATTCAGTTGTTCACAGGAGAATTTCAGGCCATTATGTGTTAGGCTCACTGATCTGAGTCCAAAGTTCTGCTCTGGTTGACAATGCTGATTATGTATTCAATGTTGCAAATCATTAAAATTATTTACAAGCTTTTGGATACTTTTTAGGAGACAAAAAAAGAAATAAAATAAAATGTAGGCACATTTCTGTGTGTATAATAAATGCTCAAGTCTTCTAGGAAGTGGGGAGACAGTGAAGAGAATAATATATATTTAACATACCCTCTTTTCTTTCCTTGTCAGTGCAGACATGCCTTTAGATAAAAGTGCAGAACATGAAAAGCATTTGGAGTATGTGGGACAGAATAATGTTGAATTTTATGTAAGTTTAGCCCTGTCACCAGTTACATGTGTTACAGAGACAGCAAGACTGTTCCTGCTCAGGGAGCTCAGCCATGATGCTGCTTTTGTACAGGCCTCCCCTGTGGCGGCATGGTGTGCTTCTTCCTCCAAAAAGAAGGAAATTTAGGGCCTTTTCCAATGCTATTGAAGGAATACAAGCTAACCAAAAAGAGTACATAGAGGGTTGTTCATCTGCTTAGGTGTCAAACATTAAACTCAAACTTCCCCTCACTTTAGCTCCTATTTTCGTTAGCCATCCCAAGGTGGCACATCACAGCTCAGGCTACAGATCAGTAAACACATGGTTTAATGGGTAACTGCAGAAGTACAAGTCCCATTGAGAAGGCTCCCAAGGCTTTCCGATATGAACTCAGTCAAACATGAAAATTAAGGGATCACAGATAGGCAGCAGCAGAGTTCCTTGCTGGCAGCATCACTTATCGGCGTTCCCGGACCAGGCTGTTTCTGTCTGAAATGCTGGTCACCTGCATTCCAAACTGCCGATGAGGAGCAGCTTTTCACACAGACCACTGACTTTCTCGATGCTAAAAATATGTCCTGCACTTAACGAGGTGATATTAACTGGCAGAAGTGTCAGACGTGCCTGTGCTGAACAGGCACCACGCGACCGGTGGCATGGGCCCCACGCATGACTGCAGAAGGGTGCGAAGGCTGGTACATGGAAACACAAGCTGCAGGATCACCAGCTTGCTTGGTAAGAGCAAAACAAGGCTTGTTCCTGGTAACTGTAGGTGACGGGGTGTACACACGGGTACTTCTAGCATACTAAGGTTTATATTATGCAAATCCAAAGGGATTTTTTTTTTTTTTTTGCTAAGAATTAGACACCATTACTTGTATTTTACTAGAATACATATAAGCTGCTTTTATAGCTACTGGTTAGTCAGGGACTGCCAGAATTTGCTGAGCTGCTTGTCAGAGCTATTGATGGCTCCTGGTAGAAGGTCAGGGGCAGATGTGTTTCTTGCTCACCCCAAAGCTGACGTTTCCAGCTTTGTACCCCAGAGTAACAAAGGCATGATGAGCCTCAGCCATTTAGCAGTCTTCGAACCTTTTTATTGCCTTTGGGGAAGCCTGATTTGGCGCTAAGACAGCTAACCTTGCTTCTGTATGATGAACACGATGTTGAGAGGCTTATTACGTGTTCTCATTAGATGAACTTCAGCATTATCCCTTACCAGGATGTGCTGCTCCATGTGGGCTGTGTCACTGTTCACTAGCATGGCCCTTGGGGAACAGGCTTTTCTGACAGGGCTGTTATTAACCGCTATATGCTGATGCAGGAGATTGGTGTCAAAAACACCTCTAATTTCAACACAGAGGGTTACTGCTGAGTCCTAGGTGGTTCCTCTGCAGAAAATACCAGCTCTAGCTGCCATTGGGGGCTGCTACATCAGTTACAGGAGTCAGAAGAGGGTTTTCAGTCCAGAGCATCCTTCAAAGAGGGTACAAAAAGCCTTCTAGTGACAGGCCTTCCTCAGCATGCGGTAAGTCCAAAATTTCATGCCAAAATATTTCTAGCTACTACTTTTCCAGTTTTATGTATGTACCCATCTCAAGCCTGCACTCCCCTCTGGCTGTGCTAACAGCATAAAGGGAAGCAGGACAAACATTTTAAAGC
This sequence comes from Eurystomus gularis, assembly GCA_013400335.1. Taxonomy (NCBI): domain Eukaryota; kingdom Metazoa; phylum Chordata; class Aves; order Coraciiformes; family Coraciidae; genus Eurystomus; species Eurystomus gularis. Next base: position 346,265 of record VZZY01016710.1, read on the forward strand.
ACCACTTCCTGAAAAAGAGTTTTAAAGATTATATAAGGCACTATACCATATGTGCAGATCAAAACTACATGCTCTTTATCAAAGGACAGCACTACCTTGAGTTCAGATATGGAGCCACAAAAATGCTTGTTTTCTGAAGTCAATGAAGACAACGAGACAAAAGATTTTAATTAAACTATATATTTTTACATAAACAACTTTATGTTACAATAAAATCAGATAAAAATCACAGAGTTATATAATAAGTTCATAAAGAAAAAAATCAAGTTTTCCTTTTATATATATAAAACCCAGCATTAACTGCTACTAGAAGTCTAAATGACTGTCTATGGTCAATTAAAAATAAAAAAAAAAAGAAGAGGAAAGTACTTTTTTCACAGCAGACAAAATGACGAGGTAAGAGATGTTTTTACAATGAGCCAACTGTAGTAAACACTTCAGTTTTCATTGAACTGTATACTTAATATAACAAACCCAAATAAAAATATACATTTAGAGCACTGCAGTGTTTTCCCACAGTTGTATATCAACAAATTGTCAGTAATTCACTAAACTTTACTTGAAACAGTAAAAACAGGGTGTATGTTTATCTGTAGTACTAAAATCTCATAATGATCTAAATATTTTGGTATAGCAGACCACACTAAAACACTCTCAGAACTTTCAACTACAAGGGATATATTCATATTAAAAAACAATGTGCTTTGTTCATCATTCATGATGAGTTTTATAGAATATTATGTTCATGATCACTATTAGGCAATTAAATGAAAACATCTAAATGCTGCAAAATACTCTTTATTGAGCATAGCTCCCTCATCGCATACCCAAGTTAATCAACGTACTGCAAACTTAGAAGCTTAGTTCACAAATCTCACATTGTCAGTCCTTTTAGCTAGTATATGGCTAAAATAATTATTGCTGACCAGTGTTTAAGAAAAAAGAAACCAAAATCAACCCAAACAAAGAAACAACAGCAGACAGATTTTTTTCTCAAGTGCCTTTCTTGCATGTACCATTATTATTAGGTATCTAAATGACCAGAAAGGAAAAAGAAATCTATCTCGAAATGTGCATATAAAATTTTTGGAGGTATAGGCACCTTCATCTGAAGACTGTATGTGTAGGCTTGTTTTTTTTTTTTAAAAAAAAAAAAAAAAAAAAAAA
>VZZY01016710.1:347473-411189 GCA_013400335.1 Eurystomus gularis
AAAAAAAAAAAAGCTAAGACAAAACACAGTAGAAAGTCAAACAGGTTAGACATCCGACATCCCCCAGGGATGCAAGCAAAAGCCCTCCTGGCCAGGACCAGCTCTGCTCCCAGCCTGTGGGAGAGTCCTCACTTGGGAAGCACCTTCATCACATTTATCATTCACCTCCTGACTCTATTTCACTTCAGGTATCTTTATTGTTTACCGCAAAGAACGGTATTTAAGACATGCAAACTTTATGTAACTGTCAAGCTTATGTTCTAATAATGAGCCTAAAGCCCCGGCCTGTGTCAGTCAGCTGGGGCTCTCCATCTTGAGGTGTGTCTGGATTAAACGTCTTGTGGCTACATATTGCTTTGCTTGACACACAGATGCTTGTTTAACATGAGCCATAGAAAGAAAAAATAACTTAGGGTAGCTCTGTGTCTTACTGTTGCTAAATTGTGCCCACAGTCAGACCACATCAGTCCATCCTGGGAGTCCTTCGCAGCCCCCCGAAAGCTGAACCTCCCCTTCTGCAAGGTCTCTCAAGGTCTCCGGTACTGCTGAGCCTGTGTAGGATGGCAACAGCTTTCCCTATTTTTGTTTGAAAGTGTCTGACTGTAAACCAATGCCATTGCTGCAACGCTCTCACGCTGCTCAGCTGCATGTGTGGACATTCGCCTTCCATCCCTCACATCGACGCTTCTGTGATATGCTGAGGACTTTTTGATAGTTCCAGGCTTGACAAGCCCAGATCTGCCCGGACAAAGGCAAATGAGCTGATGGATCAGCACGGCCTTCCTAGACTTGGGCACATCCACAGTTTGTGGGTAGAGCACATCTCTCACTGAAGCTTCTGCTGAAACGATCATCAAAATTATCTGCTGCTGCTTCTGATTCCCTCTTACACCCCTTCCCTGCGGATTCAGCATCAGTCATGCACTAAGATGAGCGGGGCGTTTCACCCTGATAGCAGTTTTATCTTTGTTAATCCATAGGCTCAGGAAGACAGCGCTTTATTCCTTACAAGCCGCTGATGCTTTGAAGGGTTTTGCAGAGATAACGATTTAGAAGAGCCTAACGAAGAGCACGGTCTTGTAGCTGAGAAGCTCCCTCCACTACAAGGCGGTGGCAGTAACAGGGAATTTTCCTTCAGTCATTTACGAAGCAGCCAAAAGTGGCAAGAAATTAATAAGGGAGAAAATGAACGTTTGGGGAATTAAAAAACCTAAATAGAGTGGGATGGAGAAGCCTGTGGACAATTTGTGCCCTGCTGAGAGGAGGACATGGGCTCTCTGTGCCCAGCAAGCCCCCAAGCCAACCCAGGATGAGTGCAGGGTGAGCACCTGCCTTCACACCACAAATGCTTCTGCTGGTGCTCTTCGAAGTGATGGCAGTTGCAGGGATGGCAGAAGGAACAGCAGAAACCCTTCACACTCTCCTTGATTCATTCAGCAGCTTTATAAAACGTTACCCTAAATCACTCACACAAAAACAAAATTAGGTATTTGCCTAGAAAAATGGCATTGGCCAAATAACATTATTTTCTGGGCACAGATGCATCCAGTGTAAAACTATTTTTAAAAAGTGTATCTTTTGAACACAAAGATACAGAAAGTAAGAGGTGGCACTGAATTTCTTACAGAAAAGACCATTTTCTTCTAGTGAGCTCACTTAGTGAAGGAGACACCAGTGTAGAGAAAAGAACACTGGAAAGTGCTAATTTTGCTGAGAATGCACTTCTAGGCCAAACAAAACTACTTGTGAAGTTGAGTCATAATCAGCAAATAAAGATTCAGCCGAATAGGAAAAAGGCAAAAGGTTAATCTACTTTGAAGTATGAAACAATGTTTCAGATTTTCTTTTGAAATAATTTATTCCAAAGGTGAGGCTAAGGTCATTTTCCAAAACGTGAAACAATATATCTAATGGAACATTCTTTCCCTTTGAAAATAATTATTTCCATGTATTTTGATGTCACTGAATATTTTTAGGTTTTGTGCTAACACAAAGTAGACCTGTTTATTTCTCATTTTGGCCAGCAAAAAATCCCCAAACCAACCACTGTTATTGAGCAGCTCTAACGAGTATTTAATTGGAAAGCCCAGAAGGCAGAAACCACTCTCTACTCTCAGCGTCACAGGAGGCCAGCACAGATGATTTTTCTTCCCAGAGCCACCAACTTGTCAATGCCACCAGGGCCAGACTGGCAGGTTGGGGAGCTTGGGAGGATCCACAGCAATGTGGCCAGCAGGTATCAGCGTGGGAAGTGCCGAGCACAAGACTTTTATTAATGACAGGCCATGTAACTGAGGTAGGCTAGATCCTGCCATCGACCACTTGGAGGGAGAAGACTGTGTCCAGAAAGGGAATCCATGACTGCCCAAGGTGGGATACAATCTTGTATAAAGACACTTCGAGTCAGGCTTGACGGAAATGGAGCGATGACCTACTTCATTGCTGCTGGCATGGGGAAACCACGGTTTGCCCAGCACTGTATCTTAATAACAAATAAAACCAAGCTCTGCAGCCCCTCTCTTGGACAGGGATGAGCATTTCTTGGCCCCGGCAGTGTTTAGAGCCATCCCTAAGCAGGTGGCTGCCAGCTGAGCGCAGGTCCTGGCTCAGGGTAGCCACAGGAATGGGCTGAATCCCCAACATGCCCAAAAGGAGGAACAAATGCATCCATAGGACAGTGTGGGCATTTTGGTGGGGGAAGATTGGCCATCCCTCTGCTCCTGCCGGGAGGCAGGAGGCATTTAAATGCCAGGATGGGTCCCTGAGGAGCAGCACTGGGCTCAGTTTGGCACACAGGTGTTATTGCTGGGCCACCACAGAAAGGCAAGGAATAAGCAGTGTGTGACACCGATGGTCCCACTCAGCAGGCGCACAGGGCTCCAGTCCTGGGGCAGGGACAGGGCCGGGCTGGAGATGGGAGCTGCAGCTGGTGTCCAAACACTCCTGAGAGCATGCACTGCTTCTTTCTAGCACGCTTTTGGCTTTCAAAGTGGAAAAATACAATGAACAAAAGGAAAAGGTTAAAAGAGATGGAGTATGGGGGAGGTTTTTAAGTGATTATACATAGAAGCTCTCAACTTACTGCTGTTGGGAAGGAAAAAGGCAGAAATAAGGTAATTATAGTAAGACCTTGGATGCTTGAAGGATGGAGTCTCCCACAGTGTGTACAAGCATGCCTAACAACATCAGAGCAATAGCAGATAAGAAAAACACACATTTGGGGCAAGACTAGAAGAGACAGGGCAGGGATTTCTCTAAGGACACTCCCATCATTCCTCTGATGGGCACGAAGCACCCAGAAATAACCACCCATGTCAGAGCTACACACTGGTTTAATGCGCCAGCATTAAACTCCATCTGTTAAATCAATGCAATCCCACAGAAGCACTTTTCTTGCAATTCAAGAGTGGCTTAATACATTCCCAATGAACTGGATCGGCGATAGACCTGACTAAAGTGCAAAAAAAGATCTGAAATAACTCCCCGCCCCCCCAGTTTGTTCAGAGTCCTTTTCATCCCGCTACCTAGAATCATGTTTAAAATCTTATTTTATATTAAAGCCAATAAGGAAGCCCTAAGATTGCTCAACAGTAAAAAGGAAACAGAAGATCGAGCATGGTCCTCGGTGCAAAAGCAATAAACCACCGCGATGAGGAGGGCCCTGACTACCTGCATTGCTGGCAGCTACTAGTTGTGTTATCCCCCAGTTCCCAGTTGATGCCAGGACCGGCTGCAGTCTGGGAACTCTCAAGGAGAAGCAGGACGAGCTGCCGGCTAAATAATGGTGTCTGCCTGACTTGTTATCAAATAAAAAGACTAAAAATGGAGATTATGTGCACAATCACACACAATTTCTGACGTCATTTTCAATTTTGAGAAGTCTGATCTAAGCCCACATTATGCAACTGTTGGATCTTCCACACTTGTAAAGTCTCATTTTCACACGCCTACATGCCATGTACCTGTTTTTATTTTTTTAAATATCAACAGCCTACAGCATTTTTAAAAGAGACTGAAATGGTCATAATGGTTATGAAAGGTCCCTGCTTCACGTCCGTTGTTTAAAAGGAGTAAAAGTAAAAATACACAAAGTCCAGTATGAAAAACAGGCAACGAAGATAATGCAACAGTGACAGATGAAATGAAGATTCAAGGGAAAATTGCAGACAGAACCTGAATCCAGCATGGGGATTATATATCCATGTGCAAAAAGTATTCAATGCAATGTTTCATGTCTAACCCACCTTTAGCCCTTAAATAAAAAAAAAGCTCAGCCACTTCGTATCCATCATTGCTGGAATGCACTAACACGGTGCTTAACCAAGCTTTTGCCTGAATCAAGCAAATTATAATATCACATAAGGAAAAGTTCTTTCCTGAATTAATTCAGATCCCATGTAAACAGACTTTCAAACCAGGTTATGGAGAAAGAAGAGAAAGAAGCTAAAGGCAGTCCTCGGGGCAAGAGCAAAACTTGGGCTCAATTCTCCTCTCTAGCCCTTCTTACATCTCTGTGATGAAGTGAACTTCCCTCTCACTGGTTCCCAGTGTATGACCCTGCATTTCTCAAAACATATTTAGAGCTGCTGAATAATCAGCTTGAGAATACAACAGTATTTCTGCCTTTTGGGTTGGGGTTGTTTTTTTTTTTGATTGTCTAACTTGGTGACTAATTCCCACCCTACTGTCAAAGACACATGAGGTGAGAATGCAGAAATCATAGGAAATTATTTTGATTTCATGTGGTCATGACCCTGCCAGTCTCCTGGGCAGAAACTTGCTTCTGAGCAACACCTTCAAGTAAACTTATATTGCTTTTCAGATCAATGACTCCTTCTCCACTACCGCAGAAGGTAATCGACAGCAATCAAGTTGCACAGAGGTGCATGTGCCTTGTGTACAAACCAGCAACATAGCACTTTAAAAAATAAATATCTGGTCCCAAGACTCAAGTTGGGCACTTTTCAGAGATGCACATAATGATGGAAATATGTGGCTTCAAAACTGAAGGCCAAAGAGAGATGATCTTGCTGAGCAAGATAGGCTGTCCTCACCTACTGGGTAAGATGCATGACTTGAAGAGCTGAAATTAATTTCTGCATCATTGACTTTGTGCTGTATGGGTCCAGGCATGCACAGGCAGCCTGTACTGGAGGCTATCTGAAATCCACTGGATTTTTTCGATGAATCAGGCCTGGTTGACATGGTCCCTAAAGATACTGGCATCTGTGTGAAGTGATTCACTTGGCTGCAGCTCATCACAGGCACATTTTACAAACTGCAGGAGCTCCAGCTAATCTTCTCTCTGCTCCACCAAGGAAAAAAAGTGGATGTTGCTAGGAGTGCTGATAGTCCGGACAAGAAAAAGACTTGTTTTCTGTTTCTATGGTTGCAACAGCCCTTAAGAAAGGTATAAATTTCCCTGCAACAACTAACTGCATATTCATTTTAAGGTAGAGCTAGTTCCAGATTCCTGAGACAGAACCCTCTACCTGTTCCCAACCCCACAATGCCAGAGCAGCAATATAGAAAGTTTCTAACCTCAACAGAACTCAGTGAGCAGCACGATTGGTTTGGAAAAGAAACAAAACGAAACAAAAAATCCCAAACCCCCCCACAGCAAATTTTCAGCCTCTATGTACAAAACCAATGCAAACAAGTGGAACATTCTAGTTATATTTTGTAAAACACACATTTGGGATCAACAGAACATCAAACATCCAGACCCTAGATTACAAAAAGATCTATTGCCATCTAATTGTCAACCCCCAGTTTAGACAGTCCTTGTCGGAAATCATGTAATTCATCTATCTTTCCATCTAGTACATCTAAAAAATTCTTTAATTCAGTTTTAAGGTTGGTCTGCCTATGTTTGCTCTCTTCAACTTCTGTCCTTAGCGTTCTCACTTTCTCTTCAAGATCTTTGTTCTTTTTCTCAGCATCCTTAAAGACAAAAGAAACAATAAGATGAATCACAGGGAAGAGGGATGAACAGCATTTAATAGGGTAAAGCAACAAATGACAGCTGGGCTGTAGAAGTTTGCTTCAACTTCTGCAAACCGATTAACACAAGCACCTCTGAGAGCAAGTGACATGTGCTAGTCAGATTAAAAGGAAAAAGCCCATGCAGGAAAGGACTCAGATTAACTGGAAAAGATGCTTTGCATCAGATTTTGTCATTTGGTTGGTATCTTAAAATTCAGCTGGATTTAAATCATGCACTGTGTAGATATTTCTGTCATTGCTATAGCTGCAGCATCAGACACTGTGCCACCAATTACACACAGAATTATCTCTGGTGGTTTAACCTTGAAAAACAATCTTAGAAAACACTGCCTGAGGAGTAATATTTCTTTCTTCAGCATTTTTGGATTTATTGGTATTTTTTTAAAGTTCCACTTTGCATGAGCACTCAGGCAAGGAATGGGGCAGCCACACAACACTTTCCTTGCTGCAGTTTGTTCTATTGTTTCCCCCTCTCGTTAGCTCTTTTGCCTATTCTGCTCCATTTTATGTGTGTAACCACATGCTGATTCTCACTAAAAGCCAGAGACAACATACTTTACCATACTGAATCAAACAAAATCAGTATTTTAACCATTTTCAGCATCTGCACTTCTCAGTAGCCTTCTAAATGATTTTAGATTATCAGAGTGATGGCTTATTTACTTGATTGTTGTTTGTTTTTTTTTTTAATTGATGGGGCTGCTTATATTTTATCTCCCTTCATGTATCAATTTTTTGCATTTACACAAGCCCCGACTTGAACAAGTGATGCCCAAAGCCTAGCCACTGGCTTGGACAGGGCTCCTGCAGCCCACTGAGCTCCACTCTGAGCAAGCACCTCCCAGAAGAGAAGCCACATGTGCCAACCTGAGCCGCAGCAAACCATGTGTTCCTGGAAAGGAATGATGCGGCATGTAAATGCATCCTCAGGTGAACTTTTTTCCCTGGTGGTGTGTGGCTATGCTCATCTGTTTCTTTCCAAAAACCCTTCCCTGGTGCCACTGCAGCATCTTGGGAGTGCTGCTCAAAACGCACAGCTATGGTGTGGCTTCACAAGACCAGAGCAGTAGAAATATGGGATAAGAATAACCTGGAATCTGCAGTAGATGCAACATGATCCCAGGCAAGCCAATTTCTGCAAACATCAAGGCAAAGAAACGGAGCTACTTAATTACTCCTGAACTGAGAAGGGCATGGTGTATTTTGCATGTAATTAGCATTTTTTGTTTATACAAACTGCAGCTCTTTTGCCTTCAAACACTTAAGTCTGAACACAGAAAAGCATATAGTTATGAGAAAGAAAGTAAATATATCAACTATTTAACAATTAATTTCATTGCTAAACTGTACCTGTAGTTGTTCAGATACAGATTCACATTCTGACATTAGCTGTGGTATAATTTCACCCTGCTTTCGGAGCTCTTCCAGTTCCTTTGAAAACATAAAAGAAGAAAAAAAAATAGTGCAAGCTTCAATTTAAAATTTGAGAATATGAAATGGCTTTGCATATTTTATTGTATTCTATACAGTATTTGGATGTAAAATAATCAAAATACCATGCCCGCCTTCCAAAACACATGCTAATTTTCTACTAGAATACATTTTTTCACTACAATTTTACTTCTTATTTCTAAAATGACAATGTAATCCAATCTCTAGCATGAATGCCATTAATTATACTAATGAAATCTTAACCTGAAATGCATACCTATGCAAAAGATATATTCAATAAGAGAAAAGTCTGAAGGGTTGTAATGCTACAAGCAATTTATAGATGGTAGCAAAGAGCAAATCAGACATGAATTTTCAATGATATATGGAAGCTAAAAAAAGGCCAGTTGCATTACGAGCTGCATATATAGAGGCATCATTACAAAACACAGCTATAAGAGACTCTCCTCCACTGTACAGCTCTAAGAAGCCCCCCCTCTGAAATCTGTATTCGGTTCTGGCATCACTATCCAAATTGAGAGGACTAGCTGAAAGGAGTTCATGAGAAGAGCAACGTGACTTGATAGGAATCCACGTCTCTGATGGAAATTAAGACAACTTGAATACATTAACACCTCAAACGAACACCACCAATCTGGGTAGTAGGGAAAGGCTCAAAGAAAGCCTGTGCATTTTGCAGAATCATTGTCAGAGCATCTGAAAAGCACATTTACAGGTGCAAGAGAAATTCTGTGACTTGAAGAAAGCGCAAGATCCTCCTCCAGAAACTGCCTGTGTAGGTGACAGTCTCAAGAGGAAGCAGGGGTATGTCCTCTCTGTGCTGTGCTGCCACAGGACAGCTAAAACAGTTCTATCTGAAAGGCAGATTTCTTGGCTATGAAAGGTGACTATTTTCCCTGACAGGTGAACTTACAGCATGAGTGTAACAGAATCTGCAAGTCAAGCTCTTCCACAAAACCAGACAATAATGTTTTTCCTCAAGTCCCACCAATTACCTTGGTCTAAGTACATCCATACTCAGCACTTCCAGCCTCACCCAAATTTCACAAGAATCCAGTGTATCCTGGAGAGCATGCTGCTTTCTTCTGAGGTTTGCCCAAAGCAGCTTTACATCAATAAATTCTTTTTTTTGACAAATTCTATAATTCCATTATGACTCTAACTGTTTTTATTGTTTCCTCCCATTTTGCAGCACTAGTTTACATTAATGTAAGAAGACAAATAATATAATACTATAGATTTTTTGTGAGCTGCACTGAAGAGTTTAACTAATGTAAGAGTAACGATACCCAGGCAATCTCCCAGCTCCTGATACAGAGGAAAGAAAGGGTAATTTGCCTTTTTTTTTGAGATATGAGCTCCTGTGCATATATATCTGTATATACATAAATAATGCCTATCAGCTCACATCTCAGAACATAAATATATTATATATATACTTACCATATATATAACTACTATACTGTATACTTTCTATACATAGTATAATACAGTATGTGTACCTATATATACACACCATACATATGGTACATGGCATATGATATATATAAAAATACAAATATTTCACTAGATAGCTCTGTCTTGACTCCCATGTCTTTACATTTCTTTCTCCTCATTTCCAGCACAAAGAGGATATCTGCAAGTCCTCTTACATATCTGCAAGTCCATGAGCAGGCTTCAAGCTGGTTTGAACTGCAGACCACAAAAAAGTTACATAAGGGTGGATTAGACCTAATCAAGAACCTGCTAATGTAAGTATGCAGTTTGAAAACAAGTTAGTGTATTGTCAGTGTAAATGGAAGACAGGCATGTAATATTCACAAGTCAATCAATTTTCTGGTTCATTTGGTACCATAAAAATGTGAATCTGGAGGAAAAAGCTAGCAGAGGAGAAGGGTTATTATACATGCTATTACCACAGAAAGGTTGGGAAGAAAGCATGACATTTTCCTTTGAAATATGGGGCTGAAAAACATTATAGATATAACAGTGCATCAAAATCCATCTCCTTAAACTATATCCTTGTGTCATCTTAAAACCCCTTAACAACACTGCTTTTAAGAGCACCAGCAGAGACGCTGTAATGGCACATGGCAAACTTTACTGCACTTGCTGACAGTTTTTTCTCTTCAGCCAGCACAGATCATTTGGTCACTGTAATGAAGGAAAAAAACAGGGATCCCATTATTTTCCCCACTGTTCAGGGGCTCCAAGTCATCAAGATCATTCTCCTTAGAAAAATGAACGCTGTGTATGTCAAAAATGACAAACGGGGGTACTCTAAATGAATCTGAATTTCTCACTCTTGGCATTAGTCCTGAGATCAGAGGGAGACCATAAAATGACAAAGCTGAAGACTATGAGCCATCTGGATAAAGAAACATGACTTTCTACACAAACACCAAGTATGTCTTTTTAATGATGGTCCTGATGTCTGTGGAAATACAGGGCATGGGGACTGGTAAACTAAACAGTTCTCAGCATACATCTGTCTGGCTTCAGGCAACAAGCTCCACCTCTCCAGCTCTTCTATTAGGAGTAACGTGTTATATACATAAAAGTATAATGTTTGTTAACTACTGCCAAATCAAAGTGTGCTGTCACAGCTCATAACACGTCATGAAAGTGAGACTGACGAACTCTATCAAGCTGTTGCTAAGGAGCTCTACATGGAAAATCTAGAAACAGGCAAGACTCTGAGACTTTGGGCTGCTTCTGGTTGTAGGTGAGCCAGTCCATAAATCTATACCCCAGGTGAGAAGCAGACAGACCCAAACAACCTCTAAAGCATGCCATTTCTGTGTTCAGGGCACTTACCAGCTCTTTGTCCTGAAGTTCTGTTTCCAGCTCCTGGAGACGTCTACTCAGCTGCGCGTTTCTTTCCTTCTCTTTATTTATTTCATTGCACTGTTCCTCCAGTTCTTCAATCTGGGGCAGAACACAGTTGATGGGCATTGTTCCACTAAGCAGAGGGCAGCATGGACAATTTTGATTTGTGGGGGATCTGTTTCCTAAATCATAGCACTTGATTCACTGCAGCCAAATTATTGCTTCTTTCCTTAAAAAAGAGGCAATTTACACACCCACTAAGAAGCCCTGGGATTGTGTTTGTTCACTCTTGCACAATATCTCAAGTACTCAGGAATGCAGAAAACACTGAGCTGCTAAAATAAGTGGGGCTGGGGATAGAATCTGCATTTCACTTCTCTGGAAACAATACAAGACTCTAAGGAATGGGTTTTCTTAACACAGCAAGGAGAAGAAATCTCTCCAGCGCTCCCAGGTTTGCCTCCTCAGGGGTTGCTTATTCTTCTAGCTGGAGTATGAGGGACACAACATCAAAACTTTGGGGAGAACCAGTTCAGGGCCATGTATGCCACTTTGTTCTCTTGCCCAGGGATGTGCTTTGCTCTCTCCATACCTCATCCTGTCAGCTCTGGATTTGGTTCCCAGGAGATGCGCTTCCCACGGGCTGACGGGCCAGCTCATTAAAGTATGTACTTTCATTCTCAGCTTTGTGTTGCTTTGGGATTATAACTTCCCTCATTTGAAGGCAGAGCAATATGCAAAAAATTCTGACCCAATTAATAAAGGAGAAGGAACTTCCCAGGGCGCCTGCAGTGGTGCAGCATTGAGCGCTGAGCGAGGAAACTACCTGAAAAAAAAGCCCAGAAAACCTCTCTGCATAGCAAAAGACAGCGCGTTGCACAGACAGCGCTGCTTCACAGTCTGGCTAGTCACCCGTATGGTGACATGCAGCTGTACTAAGGCAGTGTTTTGATAATCTCTTCATATCTAGGCTACAGCTACGGAGATGTGGCATGCTTCATCAGTTAACTGTAATGAAAGCAACCTTTCTCTGCCACAGTATAGAAAAGTAAAAAAAACTACACTACAAATTATGGTATTTTCTTACAACACACTGTTCCAGTCTCTCAGTTCTCCCTTATCCAAAAGAGACTGGATATAGGAACCCAAATAATGTAACAACTAATATTAATTTGTTAATGCATCAGTTAATGCAGCTCTGGTTTGACCTCTGAGTTACCACTGTGCACATCTAAAATACATGTGAATAGATAGAGATCATTTGCCTTGGTAAAAGGTTACTCCACGTGGATTTTCAATGCCGACAGACAATCCAGGCCACCTCCAATGCTGAAATACTATTTTCAGCCTACTGACATACAAAAAGATAAGAAATTCCTTCCCTCTTTGAAAGCAAACACTGAATCAAAAAAAGATCCTCACCAGACTGATACAATCTGATCTCTACTCCAACTGTCCCAGAGGTCCATCTAAGCGAGCAGGAAAAGGATCCAGATTTCCCAAGAACATTTAAGATGAATAGAGTGAAATTATCCCTGCAAGCAGTGCTCATGGAAACCAGGCTCCCCCGTGCCCAGGTTGGTGCCAACCCCATGTGGGGTTGTTACAGATAGCACAGTATTATTTGAGGGCCAGTACCAATGACTACCCTAAACCAAGGCTTTAAAAATTTAAACTTCTGAATTGTTCTCTGCTGTAGCTGCTGCTCACCTCAGTCTTGCACTACTGAGAAATGTTGTGCTCAGTAACAGAGAGGAAAAGGCTTTTGATGATGCCTCTTAGCATCTGGACGAGATGTGCCCAGTGTTAGTGCTGGAGGACCCAGCTTGCAGCCTGCAGTGCTGAGGACACAACTCACGTTCTCATTTCCCTGCCCGCTGCTGGGATTCTCTTCTAATACTAAGTGGTTCCCAGCTTGGTTTCCTGTGGGTAACCAGGCCATAACCATGCCTTCTGCTCATTCATCACCTGGCAGCATTTAAGTGAGCTTTGAAAGGGATATGCAATAGTAATACCACTTTTAGAACCTTTCTGTTTTATCACCCAGGCGAGCAACCCTTGTTGACACCAAGTCTCCCATAGCAAGAGGCAGTGAGCTTCACGTGATGCAGCAACACCAGTCCTCCCACTGATCCCCAGCCCTTTGAACTTCCCTGCCTGCTGCGTGCAGAGGGAAGCAGCTGCCTTTCAAAGACAAAACCTGCCTCCTAACACACACAAAGATAAAGCAGCAGAAATCCAATAGAATGAGCAATGGCAGGAGCAGCTAACTTGAAGAGACAGCTCTCCTGGGGGTATGCTCTGCTACCTTGACCCTGAGCTGGTCATTTTCCTCCTTGCAGGCTGAGAACTGCTTCTTCCAGTGCTCGATGCTGGCCGCGGACTCCTGCAGCGCCGTGGTCAGCCGGGCATTGCTCTCCCGCAGTGTCTGCAGCTCCGTCTCCCACTTCTTCACATTGCACGAACTGAGAAAAACAGGGTGTCATTAGGTGGCTTCACCTGATAATCCTGCGTATCATTATTCTTTACCTGACTGCAAACTCATCCACCCGTGGTGTGTGTTCACCAATAATTTGTTGGTATGAGATCAAGAATACTCAGACGTATGTTATTGTCTTTAGCCATTGCCTGCCTAAGGAGAAAGCAGAGCACATTTGACTGTTTCTGCCAAAACAAAGGGATCTAGCAACTCCAGCAAGTGACCTGTGTGTCTGGAACACCAGTTCTGCTGCCAAAGAAGACGGCTGGGTTAAGCTGACAGCTGGGATCTCCACCCTTTGCAAACCTGGCGCTGTGCATGGTCTGTGCTCACCTCCAGAGCTGCGCGGCTGCGTCTGAGCCTCTGCACTGTGGGCCTGGGGACACGGTACCTGCACAACAAAGTGATGCTACACATTTGCAGATGGTACACTAGTGCAGAACAGAGGATGTCAAGGGGTTGATACTCTCTGTATTTCTTTTTTTTAATGCTCAGCCTTAAATATAAAAGTGTTACATAATGCTGCGGAATTAAGCTACTCATTACCCAAAGCTTCAAACTGCAGCGTAGACCACAAGATTAGAGAGTGAATGGAAGGAAGGCTTTGAAACTCTCTACATGCTAGTTGCTGCTTGCCTGTGGAGGTGTCTTCAGAAGGAGGAATGAGGAAATGTTATGATTTGAAATAGGTTACGATATTGAAATGTCAATAGAGACGACGCACTTGAAATATAATATATGCAACCTTAGAATTGCTCACTGGGTAATGCTGCCTATGGTGCTGCTGCTTTATTTTTTAAATAGCTTTTTAAGAGTAGCTTGATCCTGTTAGATTTTCTTTCCATTCACAGATATATTCACATACACGAGGCAGAAAAGGCAAGATCCCAGTAGAGACTTATTCCATTTTAATGTTGTAACTTTGCATTTTCCAATGCCTGTATTTTCACTATAGCTGCAAATTACTCTTTTCAGCATTTTCAAGTAATTTATCAAAGGAAATAGCAAAAAATGTGACTTCAAGGGGCATTGTCCATAGCTTTAGAAACATTCCCTTAAGACTCCTAAGCAGCCAGGTGAAATGATATTTCTCACTTCAACTTTTTATGGTTGAGTTCATTCCCTTTTATAATTTTAAATACCCATATCTATTTTCATCAAAGTAAATGCAACAAATTCAAAGAGGAAGAGAGATTGGCTTCACATGTGATCAGTAGCAATTGCTCCCCTATGGCTTTAATGTTATTTTTGTAGCTCTAGAACTTCACAGAAGAAGGCGGTTATAAGAGGTGGCATCAGCAGTATAAAAGAGATCTTATTTCTTTACAAACTAGATCAGGAAAAAATCTAAATAGTAAATATCTCTCAACTGGACACCGGGAGGTACTAGCTAAAATCTGCTCATTCATTCATTCTGCTACATCATTTTGAATTAATGCAATTACATTAATAATTTATGTTAATATCATTAGCCATCAGATAATTACAGCATGTTATTCCAATGCAATTTAGGTATTAAAGGAACTTCACCTTTGGGCTAGAGCAATTTTTAATTTATCGTTCTCAGACTTGAGATGTGCCTCAGCGGGACCACCATGTGATGCCTTCTCATCGTCCGTGCCATTCACACTAGATGCTCGAGTGGAAGATGGTGTTTCACGTCCAGATTCCTGCAGCACAACACACAAATGAACACCGTGTGTCTCCTGCATCTTCTGCAACACCACAACACCAATTTCTTTGTAGTCTTAATCCCACACCACCATGCTGAGACCTAGGCTGCCTATGCTCTCCTGGCAGAACTGTGGTAACAAACACATACCCTTCATATCTTGGCTTGCAAAACTGGTCTGTTTAAAGAAGAATGAAAAAATGATAATGATATACAAAATGCAAGTTTAAAGTGTTCCAAAATATGTTTTTAAGTGTTTTAACTGACAAGGCTTCTGTTTTCTAAAGGTTGTTTTGTTTTCTTAAGATAATGAAACAATACAGTGCACAAAGCCCAAACCAAAAATAATAATAAAAAATATATTGTTCCTCCAAAGACATACCATTCATACACTGCTTGGTGCTGATCACCAACAGAGAACAAAGTGAACCACAAAGGCCATGGTCTTTAAAAAATACATATCCAAAGTCACTGTCTCAGATTGATATTTGTGGACCCCACAAAGGCAGTTAGTTACAAGACAGCAGCCTTTTTCTGATTGTGCATCTGAATTCTTCTTTGATCAAAATTCAGCTTTCTTTCAAACATTAGCCCAGGCCAAGAATGCCCACTGAACAGGGTACATTCTTACCTAACGCAATGCGCATGAAATTACAGCCAAACGTATAGAGAGTGGGACAACACTCAACTTCTTCAGTTTGAAAGAAACTCAGATCTCCCTGGACACGGAGATTTATATATAGACACTGCTATATAGAGGTGTGCCGTCTTGAAAGTGTATTGTACAAGTATGCAACACAAGCTTCTTCCAAGCACTCACTAAAGCACTGCCTTTGCTCCCACACCACAGCCTCCACTAGTCCTACCCAGGCAATGAAAATGGCCACAAACTCAGTCTCTCCACTGGCGAGCCAAAGTCCTACAGAAGTAGATTAGAGAAATGACAAAAAGAAGTATCTTGATGTATCCCATTTACTGTCGGCTGAAGCACTACACTGACCTACTTTCCAGTGACCCAAACTATGTGTAACAGTACAAATCAAAGGATGTATAGCTTCCCTTGTTATTATATAGCAACTCAAGAACTGCTGGTAAAAAGTAGATTTAAACAAAAGCAAGGAGCATGGATGGATGAAAATGCTAATGTCCAAGCAGCCGACAATTACCTTTGGCAATCTTCATTTTATATACTTTAAACTTGCTGCCAGAAGCTGGTACAGTCCATTAGAAAATTTAACTTTATTAAAATATTTATCCTGTATGCATACAGATATTAAAGCTAAATTACAAACCTGGGAATGATTGCTTGAGGTCTCAATTTTCTCTTGAGATCTGTCTCTTGCTAGTTTGGCAGCTTCTTTTACTTCTTGGAATTTCTCTGCAAACTGAAACAAACCATGAAAGATAATTATTAAAATGATTTATCACCTATTAAATGCTTCAGATTACCGTCTTTATATGGTTCATAGATCTCTAAAAGTGAACAACTAATTCCAATAATTTAAAACTTTTGGCAAGAAAAAACATCTTACTTTTTTAGTAGGGAGGTTCTTTCAAAAGGAATGGAGGTGTTTCTAAAAGAGGGACATTTCTGTACCTCAGTAGATCACAGTAAAAAGTCATGGAGAAAAAAGAGCTATTACTGTCTCCTGGTTTGATTTGGTTTTGTTTATTTCTTCCTCCTCCTTTGTTTCTCTTGCTGGTGACAGTCTATTAAAGTTGAAAGTATAGAAGACATATGTTTGGATAAAAAAAATTATCAATGTCTTCTATTCCTAAGAGTAAGTCAATTAAATTAAAGCATGCAAATGAACTTATCTGCAGGATGCAAGCAAAGGATTATCAAGACAGAAAAAACAACAATAAGGTACATCTGGATATATGATGAGGCCATATGAAAACACAGCTCTTCTGGTCTAGTTTTCTTATTACTGGCAAAAATAAAGGTAGAAGACTTCAGGGAAAGGCTTGAATGCTTCCTGTAAGAGGGTTGTATCAAACTGGGGGAGGCAGGGGAAAGGACAGATAAAGACAAAAATTAACGACTCCAATCTTTACAAGTGCTCCGAAGTCAGTCTGGCACTTTTGAAATACAAGTTTTTATCACAGCCAGTCAGGGTTGCAGGGCTTTAATCACTTTAAACAGTGTTTAAAGTTTTAAATGGAGGATTACAAAGATGGAAGAAAAGGCATAATACGTTGTTGGTTTTTTTTTTAAATTAAGATATATCTAGTATAAGAATGGGTAATTTCATCTTTCTGCTAAAACAGCTTGGCCTTTCTTGCCTGTGTTTTGAGTCGCTCAAAATGCTAGAAAGGAAAGACATATTAAAAGTAAATATATGAACAGATGTATTTTATTGCACAGTTTGTGAATGACAGGATTGCCATTATATCCTTAGATAATTCAGAACACTTATGACAAAGTTATAAATAAAAACATGAAAAAAATTGAATTTTATAGTCAAGGAATGGAAAGAATCATTACCCTCTTACTAATCCTATCTTCCAGCTTCTAGATTTACAGTAGGTATTTAGCATGCTCTGTCTCAATAAAATACTAGGACTATAAAAACTGATAAAACAAATCTTCTCCATCTGGTTTAAGAGAAATCTGGATTTATATGTGGAGGCACCTGTGTTTTGTAGAACACATAGAAATGGGAACTTCCAAGAAACACACAGACATCATTCTTAAATCGCATAGACAAGCACATTCCCAAAACCAAGTGAAATTTCGGGTGTGGGCTATGTTCTGTGACGATACTTATGAATGAAGACTGAGCTCTTGAATCCAGCTGTTTTCTACACAACAGCTGAAATTGCATATGTAAAGTATGTGCTCTTGGAGGGCAGTAGTTGCTATCTGATGGCACGTGCAGTCACTACACACACAAATGACTTGATTACCTTTGTAGCACTATAAAGATCATTAGGAACAACTACATTACATTTTCACCTTAACTGATTTGACTCCAACTTTACACAAAATGTATCTCCTGCTGTGACAAAACAGCTATAACAAACTTATTATTTTTAAAATATTGTATTAACAGCAAGTTCTATACTTGAGTTTCTTGAAAATAGTAGAGGGCTGTTTTGAGTCGCTCTTTTACAATAAATCTTTGTGGCCAAGTATGAAAAATTTATGAAGGTTCTTCACAGACTGTATGAAATATGAAAAGACCAAAACAAGTGGAAGTGATCCATCAGATTTTATTTTTGCAGGTATCTTCATAAAGCACATAGGAAAATGCTGTGGAAAATTATACGAGCTGAGACAAAAAAGACATTTTTCCACATTCATATATTAAAAAAAAATCGTGTATGACTGAGTAAAGCTAATCTTCAGTATAAAGCAATAATGATCCCACTGCATGATAGATTTCAGCCATGTCTCTAATTTACCAACCCATGTATTTAACACATTTGCTTTTAGAAACAAGTACAAATAACTGAATTTTTCACCAGCTTAGTGACAGATCTTCAGCTTTAAGAGTCAAAATATTATCCTTCATTCTTATCGTTGTTACAAACGTAAGGATGGCTGTTACAAAAACAGTACTGAAAGACTGTCTCTGTTTTTTCTTTACCCCATACACTTGGAAACAGTCAGTCCATAAAGAGTTCTGCTGCTGCTTCTTTTTCTTTCTTAGCTAACGAAAGCCTGCTAGATTTTACCAACAGTCTATTTTTGAAAGCTACAGAGGATCACTTGGCTTGTTATGAAATTAAAGCCTTTCACTTGATTACTCTTTTGAGTGCAGCAACACGATGGTGACAGCCCAAACTTGTGCAGCATTACCAACACTAATTGCTACAGCAGCAGACCAGGCGTTTCTGAAGCGACCCAGATCCCGAGGCTGTCTCTCCGAGTGATGGCATGGCCACACTGTCTGATCACTGGCACAAATGACAGAGATGCTTTCTCTCCAGTAACTGATTTCTGTCCTAAACATAAATAATTGACAAGTAATTGATACTACAAACCCATGTGCCACCTCCAAGATCTAAGTTGACTTTAAGATATCAAACCATTGCAACAATAGGGAGTGCTTTTTAAATGTGGAATTCCTAGTGAAAAAGTGAAATAATCTGTTCAGTAAGTGAAAACTTGGTAAATGTGGTCTCGAGGGGCAATGCTTGTATAAATACCCAACACCAACTAAAAAATCATCATGCTCCTTCTCCTTCCACCTTTACTCCCTTCATTTTACCTTTCCTATGCTCTTACCCACAGGCAAAGTTCCCCAAAATTAGGAAAAAAAAAAAAAAAAAAGACTGGAGTAGGAGAAACACCAGCTAAACATCACTCCAATAGTCCACCATGGGTTATATGATGTGTCTTCCCACGCCCCAGGAAGCTGTGAGACTAAGCTGCAACTGGAAAAGATTTGCTGCTACCAACACTTCAAAAGCCTTTTAGTCTAAGGCTTCTGAGCACTGTTTGTTTATGAGTCTTGGCCAGTGAAATTTAATGGGGACTCAAGGATGCTACTGTGCATTGTGCAAATTATTTAAATGCTGTTCAAATTTGCAGCCAGCTTGTCACCTGGAGAAACAGATAAATATTTAAATAGCCCTCCTTTACATTTTATACATTAAAAAGCACTATTTTGTATGTGTAAATTTTAAGCTCCTGATCTGGCATTGTATTTTACATCTCCTACTGACAAATTGTGCCAGTATCAGATGAAACAGCTGCTCCCACCCAAAGCAGTCTCATAAATATTTCAACACCCTCTCGGTTTGCAGAAGGCTGGGTGATGCGACGTTCCCGTTGGGGAGCATCACCGTGCCGTGACCCACAACACACACGCCACTTTGCCCATGTTTTTCACTGGATGAGCCCTCAGTATCAGGCAG
Source organism: Eurystomus gularis (assembly GCA_013400335.1). Taxonomy (NCBI): domain Eukaryota; kingdom Metazoa; phylum Chordata; class Aves; order Coraciiformes; family Coraciidae; genus Eurystomus; species Eurystomus gularis. The sequence goes on from VZZY01016710.1 coordinate 366,778, forward strand.
ATCAGCAGCAAACAAGACTATTTACTCCAGAAAGCGACCAGTAATTTGTTTTAGCACAGTCAGTGCACTGCCAGCACTGAGGCTGGTCGGACCTGGGGCAGGGGCTGTGCTGCGTGCGGGGGGGCACGGGCAGGCTCTGCTCCGAGCTTTCTCCCCTACAACACAGTGCCTGGCAAATACTGCACACACAACGGGCATGCACGCATGCACAGAAATAGTCCAGTGCTTCCCAGATGCTGGATGCAGTTGCTTTATGATGTGCAAAGTCTGGGTTTACTGAGCTTCTGACCTGTATAATTCTTTGTCCCTATGCCCTTGACTACCTACAGCTCCTCAGATAGCACTTCTGTGTCAAAGCATCCTGAAGCAGACATCTTACTTAACCACTTCATGTGCAAAATACATCACCACCTTTACAGTACCAGCCCTGCCTCTTCATCACACCAGACACCATTAACTCTCTTTCAATTCCTGTTTCGATTTGGCTGTAGCAATGTCTGATTAATGTCTTGAGACCTTTTTGAGGCACAGGGTGGGAAGCGGTAAAAGGAGGGTCACCGAGTCCTGCAAGAGGGGAAAAGGACCCACAACAGGACATCAACTTTAAGCTCTGGGATTCTCCCCATCAATGTGAATGGTAATTAGGTTACTAGGTCGCTGAATGCATTTTTCATTAATGGCTCATGTTTAATTTGAATTGCTTTTCCCTATAGGTACAGATTAATGCTTAAGTATCTCAAGAGAAGCAAGGCATTAGAAAGAGGCAATATCTTTCATTAGGCCAACCAATATATTTTAAAATGCAGTTTTCAGGCAGGCTAACCTCTTCTCCTGTCTCATTAGTATTCCTTGTTTTCAGCAGACATTTTTCAGCTTTATTTATTTATTTAAAGCCAGGGCTATTGATCTCTGGTTTAGTGGAGTTTTAGTGTGTCCTTCTAATTCCTGACTATAAGCTTCAATTATTTCCAGTGAAATTGGAAACCTTTAATTTATATCTTTTATAAGAGTATAATGATATCAACATAAAACGAAATTTGATTTTACTGTTCCCAATACACTTATACATCTGTAATCTCTCCACCATCTCTGATCTTTCCTACTAATAGTTCAATAATTAAACTGAGGAGCACGGATGGTAAGGGATGTCTTTGTCCCCTGGCTTTGCATGGTGGCAATAAACCATGTTTTCTTGAATTTTCCAGCTAGATAACTGTGAGAATTTTTTTTTTTTTTAATAGATCATCACAAACCATTTTCAGAAATGCTCCCCTTCAATATTCTGACCAGAAAGTCTTTCTGCTGATTTGTGAAGCTTTTCCTGCTGATTTGTAAAGCTTTTCCTGCAAGTAGAAGCCTGTATTATTGGCAGTGGGCTCTTCAGCAGATTGTGCAGTGCAAACAGATGTGCAAACTGATCTGGAGAGAAACACCGCTGGTGCCAAGGCCCCTGTGCCCACATGACACGTTTTTCAGATTGACTTTGTCCATGGAGAACATGGTAAAAACTCCCAAATTAGGGTGCAAGGACCTCCAAATGTTCCTCATGCCTTGTCATACCTCTCATCTCCTGAGTCAGCCTCAGCAGCACTTGCTGCTCCATGAGGCACACGGTGCATGTTTAACCCCTGCCAGCACCGAGGTACCATGTGGTCACCTGTCATCGTTGCAAAGGTGTGACTTCAGTAACCTGAGATTAAAAATTACTATCCAGTGGTGTTAATTCTTTCATTTGGTGTTCAAAGGTTGCACTGTGTCATGCTTATCTGTTACTCAAAACAAACCGTTCCCCTAGGTCCACCTTAATCCTCCCATATTCCCATACTACTTATTACCTACTATGAACACCTCTTTGTTGCAGGAGTGGAGAATATCCGCAGGTGAAATGAGCTATCCTCTACAGTTGGTTAAGCATTGTAAAACAAAATCATCACTAGCATCTCATTTTTAAAAAAAGTTTTGCTTGTGATTGATTTGGTGGCCTTAGCATACTAGAAGAGCAGACTATTGCCATGGCACTTTTATGGACAACCCAGTTCCAAAAATAATGGAACACGAAAAGTAAAATATGCTTTACCATTAAGAAATGCTTGCAAAAAATGCAATTCTCTGGAAGCTGCAAAAAAGTCAGTAAAACAAATACATTAAAATAAATTCCTATAACAATTCAGTTGATGCAAAAGTCCTCCTATTGCAATGGTCTGCTTTTGGTATTTTAGACACTACAAGTAACATCTTGTTCTCCTGATTCTTTTATTATCAAAGCACACAAGAGGACAGCAACACGAGAGACTGGGTGACGTGGCCAAGGACACAATGTTGAGTTAACTGACAAAACCTAGTGTCAAGTAGTCATGCTTCAGGTGTCGACTACATGTTAGATAAGTAGGGGGTTTTTTTACTACATGAACAAACATCTCAGCTACTTGATGAGCACTTGGCAAGACCACTAATCTAATGACAGAGGATGTATTTTAAACTGCTGGTTATTCATTACAAGAGGCAGCTCTAGACTTTACAAGCTTGCTGTTGTAGCCAGTGCCTGCTCCAGGGAAGTGTTGCATTAATACCAAACCCATGGCCAGGTCTGTCCTCTGAAAGAAGCAGCTCTGCCAGCAAACCTGGCGTCAGACCTCCCTGGCTACTCGTCCTCCTGTCACTGCCAGGACTCACTGCCACCTCCTCAGGTCTGTGATAAAGCAGCTTTGGGTCAAGGCTACAAATCACACCACAGAGCTGAAATGCCAAAAATGCAGTATTATTTTAACCCAGATCAGTTTACAGAGCCTCCTGAGAGCATGGCTTCACCAATAGTGGTATTTGCAAAATGAGGGCACCAGCAAGCCTCGGGGGCTGGCAGCTCCTTCGCCTCGGTGAGCTACCAAGGGCAGCAAGTCATCAAAATGCACATTTCTGAGGCTGGCACAGCAACTCTTTTCCTTCAGACACACTAGTAATGCCAACAATCCTGGCACCTCAGTAGTTCCCTTTGCTTTTGGTGCCACTTGCAGCTGAAATGAGCACATCAGCAAGATGAAAACACAAATGCTTCCAGCCACGTTGGTCAAGATACTGTCAAGATCACCTCACTAGTACCATCATCAGTGGTCACATTTAATTTATAATTTTGACTACAAAGTTTGCAATACTGCCTGCCTCTGTATATATGGACATCAGGTAATTATAGGAGATAGGTCACTTGCACAGATGAAGAGGACTTGCAGAAGCATGCAGCTCACAAGAGGTTGGATTGGTCAATGCAATTCTTCACTAAAAAGGAACAAGACAGCCTTTGCAGAAATTCAGTGAGCCCCGTTACCTTCGTCAGCTGCTGCTCGGAGGGAAAGCCCAAACCGAACACAGTATTTGCTCTGCTGTCCGCCCACTGGCCGAACTTCTGCGATGTTTTAGTGAAGGTCATGTTAGGTGTGATTGTGCTGTTTATAATCACCTGTTTAAAAACAGATCAAAAAATAATTAAAAAGTAGAAGCCTCATCGGAAATGCATACCCTAGTAACAATATCAGCTAAAGCAATCAGCAGTCTAAATTGGGAAACTGCTGGATGTAGAAGACTTTTTTCCCATGTCTTACTTCATGCATGAATTTTGATGTTTTGTCTTCTTTTTCCAAAGCACTATCACAGTCCTGCAGTTAAACATGGCTGCTCGAATGTCACTGAACTCAAGGCAACAGCAGGGACAGGAGCTATAAAACTACCCTGGCAGAAATGCAGTTGCAAAATCCCCTTTTCTCAGCACTACAAAGGCACACAGCTACTCCCACTGCCCCACCAGGCACCTAGGATGGCCCGAGGCCTCCAAGCAGAGTGTCCACCAGCAACACTTGCCTTCACACTGGAAGAGCAGAGATATTTCTGCATTTCTCCATTTGGCCTCAGGCCTCCACAAATAGGGTGCGAGAGTCATGTCAGAAATTAACAAACAAACAAATAACAAAAAACAAGACAAGGAGAAGCTGATAGCTTAATAGTGAGTTTAACTTGGGAGGGAAGTGCATCACCAACGATGCACATGCAGCAACAAATGTGGGCCTCAAGACAAATATTCTGCCACTTTACACAAGTCAGCTAGTATCTGCTTCACCACCAGCAACCTTGAAAGCAACAGTAGTTCCTGTAATTAAAGAAATAGCCAACGAAAGGAAGGCTGTTGGGATGAGGTCTCTAAGGAACTTAGTGGAATAAGCATAAAATGTAACCTTGCAAAAAGGAATGAGATGTATGTCAGTTCATTATCAAAAACCTTAACTTTATTTTCAAGATACATCATTATATGAGTCTAGAGACTCCTTCCCCTGGAAATTAATTCATGTGCAATGTTCTTTCTGCTAACAAAACAGGAGCTTTCTTTAGTAATGTGTACCACCATTTCCAATATGCAAATTATGCAGTAATTAAGCCAAATCTGTGGGACAGTTTAATTAACATGATCAGGAAGTATCCAGGCAACATCATTTACTATGTATTCCAAGCAGTTTTTCTCCTAAGCTATCATTTACATTTAGCCAAAAGCGTGAATTAAATTTACCAGAGAAAGTTCTTTACTTGCTTCCATTCCCTCCCTAACTTCTGACCTCTGTGCTGATGCTTTTTATTTGCTTTCTTAGAAATTGCTCAGCTTCACTGGTTCCCTCTTTTTTTTTCTTCACTTTCAAATAAAACATACAATTTGCTGCCATTTCCCACCACTGAACTTTCCACCCCAAGGATCAAACCAGAGGAGGGCCAGGTGGCTGGTACCCCTGAAATTGTTTTTTTTGCATGGGAATAAACAAGGCAAGAAAGAGGGAGAGGTGACTGTGCAACCAGTGCTGGCCAACACACACCATCCAGACAGCAGCTTTCAGGGTCAGAACATCTTTTTGAATGGCTGGTTGACAGGCAGAGGTATAAGCAAAGCTGCCCAGATGTGCTGCCCTCTGGCTAAGTCACACAACAGAAACGCAGCCAATATTAAATCTAAGTGAGATTTCAGAGATTTAATTTAAAAGAAAATCAAAGATTTTATGTAGTGTTTTGACAATGCAAAGGGAGCATGATGATATGAGTATTGCATGACACACAGGACAGGAGGAAAAGCTTCCACCAACCCAGAAAAATCAGAATGCTTTCTGAAAACTTTAAGGAAAGTGCTGTACGCATATTTCTTATTTAAAAACCTTACATCAGACAGACGTACTACTTACAAATGTTTAGCTTCCCAAGTCACATATATTAGAAGCTATGAAATATCCACAAATTTCAAGTGACAAAAAGTATTATTTTAGTCCTACTGTGCTTATCAAATTAGACATCTGTGGGGAAAAACTAATGAAATGACCTGTCTTATTGAAAGGCAAAAGCTTCACTCACTGGAAGGAGACTCTGAGAAGAATAAAATTCTTCCATACCTCCTACAATAATAATTTAGTAAATATAAATATATTTAAAAACCACACCAAAGGTATTTCTAGACAACAGCCCAGTATTATCAAAGGTGTGATAAAAGGAATAATGAAGCCTGCAAATGGTAAACCAAGGAACATCTTATTGAGAGATGAAGTGCGCTAGATGAGGTTGGCATTTCAGAGGTTAATTTTTTCTGTAGCCAGTGTAGAATACAAGGAAAGGTTGTGGTGATCACACACCTTCAAGAAACTGACAGTTCACCTGTTAAATTTATAATAAGCTACAATTAGTGAAACTGCTTGGAAGACAGCTCTACCTTTTTTTTTTTCTTAAATCCTCCTCTGTCAGTCAGACACTTCAGAAACACTGCATTCCTACAGAGAAGTTAAAACCTAAGTAGAAGCTTAGGAGATTAAATCAGAGCTCATGGAAACAGTTCAGGGGAGCTGGATGCTCTGTGTCCACCACACTTATCCACACAGTCTTTCTCCCCATCCTCATCCCATCACCCTGTCATGTTCACAGAAAGATGACATAGCATTGAACTTTGGGAGCAACAGTCTCTACATTCACTTCCCATGTAAATCTGGTCATCATTTCAGAGCAGAGACATTATATTGGCCAGAGAACAATCACATTTGTTGTATTTAGGAGAAAGAAAGGGTGTTACGATTTCAAAGAACAAGGAAAAGTGAGGTTTGCAAGCACTCTTGCCAGGTAACCCAGCCTATCCCTCCTCCCAAAGCTGGCTCACCCTCAGCTACACGAGGCCAGAAGGAAAGTACTCCCCACCACTCCTCTTTCTTCCCAGTAGAAGGTCTCGAGCTGGGGCAGAAGGCAGGAGAAGCACTTGTGGTGATCACAAGAGGAAAGCTCAACCAAAGCAGGAAAAATGTCTTTTTTCATCAAAGGATGAGCCAGACTTTTCAAGTTTCAAAGGAATAAGGAGCTGAGAGAAAGGGTGCAGAAGGGAAAGAGCATTATTTGAAAGCTGTTATGGGCAGGATGAGCCTGAGGGATCTTTTCCACCCCTACCTGCAATCCAGTATTATAATTCTCTAAGAAAAGGCCACTCATCAATTCAGATGGGCTCTTAAGAAATAACTTTGCATTTGGTTCTCATTCATATAATACACACACAGTGCAATTTTAGCTGCATCAGAAAATGGAATAAACTTGTGGACTTTCATCCAGGATAATGGATTCAAAAGACAAACTACTATCTAATCAAATGCAATCAATCCCTGAAGTGGTTAAAGAGTTCTCCCTAAAGACAAAGGCAAAAAGGAGCATAATGTAATAAGCACCTTACAGAATAATAAACTTATTCATCATACTGACTGAGTTGTCTACATGCGGTTAAAAAAAAAATGTGCCTTTGCTCTCATCTACATGCAAGCGTATCAGATGGCAAACATTCCTGATACATCTGCATAAGCCAAACTCTCATACTAATTTCACTTCCTCTGGGAGAAAAACAATCCTGACAGATCCAAATTTTTATTTAAAGATGACACAGAAGAATGTTCACGTACAAGGTAGTGCTACATCAACCAGAAATTACTCCAGACATTTAGAGAGACATTGAGTATATTCATCAGATAAAAATGAAAGCAAATAAGCTGGTACAGAGCAGAGAGTTCACAGGCTGTAACACACCCATCCCGCTGCCTTCCCATGGAGAGGAACTGCCAAATAAATCAAGCAGGGAGAGGTCACAAGACGACCTGAGTGCGTAGAAGGAAAAAAAAAAAAAGTATCGGCAGCTCATGCTGCTTGTAACATATGAGCGGTGCCCATATGCACAGCTGCCATTTCTTTTAGGAGATGCTTCAAGTACTTAAGGTTCTCCCATGCTCCACAGATCACAACAGCACACTAAAGGGGAAAAGCCGCCATGGCTCCTGAAAATGCATATTCCCAAGTCACCGTTTCATTAACATAAGGTGAACGTGCGTGTCAGCTGGCTGGAGTACAGAAGGAGCGGAGCTGGAGCAGAACATGGGGGTTTGCCAGCTTGGCTCACAGCGTACGCTCTGGTTGCATCCGCCCAGGTTTGCCAGAGGGAAGAGCAGAGACAAGAGCAAGCTCAGCTCCAAGGGGAGGAGAGCAGCGATCACAGTGGGCATTTGGCAGAGCCACTGGCACAGCCCCGAGGGGAAGGCCAACATGCCGGTAGGATTCAGCCAGGACACTTCCTCTGATAGACACCCACCAAAAGGGATGATGAGCCAATTCAGCCAGCCCTGTCACAAGCTTGTCTACATGGGAAAAGACTGAAATAGCAGCTATGAAACAGCTAATGAATATATTAGCCAAAACATTTCAGAATTGTGTTAAATTATATCAGAAAAGAGCCCCTTATTGCAGGGCAGCTTAGGGATCATTCTGGAATTTCCCCTTTAAATTCACACCACCTGCTATTCTGAAGTAACCTCACCTCCAGAAAAACCCCAAGGCTTGAGGCCATAAGATCTACTCATTAAGAAGTCACTAAATTAAAACCTCCCCATATCATTTTCACACCTCTGAATATGTGCTTTCCAGTTTGCAGCTCTTGTGAAATTTAATTTCCCCAACCCACTAGGCTGCTAATCTTCAGTGAAGATGTATCCCAGTCTAAAAGCAGAACTGAATAGGGAAGAAGCTGCTAATCCTCTAGCCACAGCTATCACAGGCTCAGCAGGTTCTTCCAGCTCATCAAGTCAACATGAATCAAAAGGGCTTGTGACACTGGATATGAAGATGAGGAGACACTGATGGATTTGCAGATAAATTCTCCCTCTATCCCAAATGTTCAGCAACTCCCTTGTGTAATTAACCCACCTATGTTTCCATGATTTGCACCACCCTTTGCTATCTACCATCCTTCCTACCTCTGCTAGGAGCTTCTAAACTTGGGTGTAACATCTTTTCGTCAAATGTCACTGGTGATAAACTGATCATCTCATCTCTAGTCCTACAAAGCCAGCACACACACACACACACATATATTGTAAATCAAGACAGTGCTATTAAAGGGAAGAAAAAGAGTCCCTTGCTGAGGCCACTTAACAGTAAAGCAGGAGCAGCACAAAGACATGCTCACAGCAGCGTAAGAACTTGGGGATAAAGAATGAATAGGGGGATGAAAGAATGAACAGCCTTTGGCCAAAACAGTGAACCTGTAATGCAGGAGGATTAATCATAGTTGTTTTACAAATCAGGGCCAACAGATGTGATCAAATCTTTCTTCCCACCCTTCCTGCTATGCCTCTGTAGAAGGTCCTTAAAGGGAAAAAAAAAAAAAGCCTGGAAAACTGAAAGTAGCAAAGGCACTTTTTCTAGCTTTACCTTATCTCTGCTGCACCTGACACGTACATGGTGCTTTACCTGGGACAGGCTGCAGGTACGGATTCATTAGATTAGGAACATTGCAAACATATAAGGACAGCATTGGATTCCTCCATTTTGTTGCTCCTCCTGCTCTGCTCCATTGTTTGTGCATGACAGTAGGGGTAGAACACAGGCTAGGCAACAGTTGGCAAGACATCTACTACCAGACTCTTGCCCAGGTTACCCATCATTTTATCAGAGAATCATAGAATCATAGAATGTTTCAGGTTGGAAGGGACCTCCAGAGGTCATCTAGTCCAACCTCCCTACACAAGTTGGGACATCTACTTAGGTCAGGTTACTCAGAGCTTCATCAAGCCTGACCTTGAATGACTCCAGGGATGGGGCCTCCACCACCTCTCGGGGCAGCCCATTCCAGTGCTCTATGACCCTCATGCTAAAGAACTTTCTTCTAATATCCAATATCCAATCTATCTTTCCTAGCTTAAAACCATTACTTCTTGTCCTATCACTACAAACCCTTGTGAACAGGGGTATCCTTACAGTGCTAGTAAGCCTGGCCAGACACTAGTTTTCAGGAGTTTCTGTTCTACACAGTTAACCAGAACAGTAGCTATCTCACCCACTGATGGACTCTAAAAGCTTCCACAGCTGTCATGTATTTCTGCAGGAGGCAGGAGCAGAAGGGGAACTGCAGCGATTCAACTGCACTCTGCAAGGAGGAAGATGCCAGAATACCTTGCAAGCCACAGAAGTCTTACTGCAGTCCAAAGCATTTGCTTCCCAACCTGAGCTCCCTCTGAGGAGATGAGACTCACCTTTTCTAGAGTTTCACATAGATCTTTTTAAATCTTGCGTCACCTTGCATCCCCAGGATAACTCAATGAATGATGAGGTTAATTTTTAACCCCAAAAGCCAACAAATCAAATAAAACCCGTACAGTTCTTGTCCTCCTTCATGAAAAGAGATGTAAAAATAGCCACTCCCCCACCCTCCGTTAAAAAGACTAATAACTGTTTTTCCTCTGGTAAAATATTTCTGTTGTAAAGCCCTCACTGAGAACCTGTCTAAATGCAACAAAAGTGGGTTCACGACTATGTGAATTCTATTAAGTGAATCTCCTGCTACACCTACTCCGCTGCGCTCTTTTTCTTCCCAAGGTAATTAACATCTCTGCAGAGCTGGCTTCCCACCTCCTCCACCCAGTCTAAATCTCTAAAATCTCCTATTTTTGCTTTGACATCTGACTAGAAATTTTTTTCCTTTCAGGCACAGCACATACATCCATCCACCCACACGATTCAAAGCACCAGCAGCTGTTTCATGAAGAAAATCTACAGTATGGATTTTCAAACCCTCTACGCTGGAACAAATTGTAACCCAGGAATTTTATGCAATATTTTATAAAATATACAAACCAAGATGCTTGTGTGTTATTTTCACATGAGAAATATGACTTCTAACTTATCAGAGACAGGGAGAAGAATACAGTGGAGATTACTAGTGACTAAAATTGAGGTGAGGGAGAAGGTTGCACTGTCTACAATTAGGTACAATTTAAAAAAAACAAACCATAGTTATATCACATTCATGCTTTGGAGGGTTTAATATAAACATAAAGTTTTTGTGTCAAGTATAACCACATCTATATATGAATCATTTAACTACTGATAATTTTCTGCATCATTCAAGCTGTATGACAACAGCGTCACTTAAGCCTGAAGGTCCCTTCGCAGAGGTCAGAAATGGCATGGCCATGTGGCATCGTTAAAGATTCCTCTACTCTTCAACCACCTACACACCTCAGGCAGCGGTCAGCAATAGGACAGCTTACCACTTCTCTCTAAAATCTAGAAAAACTGCCCTTTGGCATGAGGAATGGCCAAGAAGGGCAGGTACATTATTTTTAGGAGATTACAAGATCTACTTGGCATCTTCTAAAGCACCTCAAAGTGGTCACTGTTAGATAACAATCAGATCTAGCAACACTTAGCAATACACTAACATACCTGAATATGCAAGGTATGAGAGAATATAAAATACTAGTCCTTCTGTGTCCTTAGAAATGCCTCATCCTTTATTTTGCTGTTAGAAGATAAAGCTAGGTGGAGGTTAGTCAGGGCTCATATGATCATCTTGATCACTCCACACGGAGAATCAGCTTTGGACTTCAGCTAGTATTTAATGGTTGACAGTCATTTATACTATTCTTCATTTTCCATCTAACAACCACCATGCCGTTGGATGCAACTTCACAATCCAGAATCAAGAAAGAAGTGATGTTTGGTTTTTTGTTGGGTTTGTTTTTTTTTTTTTAACTAGGAAAATATTGCGTTGAATTGTGTTTGATGCTCAAATTTTAAGAATACACAATGCAGTGTAGTTTATTTATAAACTCCATCTGGCATGTCTTGATTAGCATGTCTGATACATTAACTCTCTGAATAGGGATTTCCAAGCATTAGATACCTCTGGCACTACAGCGAAGGGGGGAGAAGGGAAGAAATAATTTATAGACCTGTTTCAGTGGATAAGGAATCCTTACAGTTTCATAAAGTACAGCTTATAGGAATTATTCTTTATTACTTTCAGTAGCTGAACTTAAAAAAAGAAGGAGTAAAAATCCCAGATTAGAAAGCCAATAGCTAACCAGTGCCACATTTATTGAAATTCTTGACGGAAGTCCCTAATACCCTGGGAGGAGGCTGTGGAAAGCTCGACAGGCTGGAGCATGTGCTCAGTTCACATCTGGGCACAAGATTCCTCAGTTCCCTTACAATTTATTTTGGAAGAAAAAGGCAGCACAATGCATAACCTGCAAGCAAGCTAAGCACCACTGCACTCCCTGCAGTCTGGTGAACAGGTATGGAAGTTTCTGCCATCTATAAATTTGCCTATTTCAGTCTCATCCCACAGGTTTTGCTTTGATCAGCTAATATAACTGGAAAGATGAGGGAAAGCATCCGTAAACTTTACCATGTTATGACTGTGTTGATGATGTTACTAAAAACTTTGATTTATTTTTCTCCGCTTTCACCTAACTACAGGCATGGATTATTTTCACCAAAAATTTGTTCAGGATTCTACGATTCTAAGATTATTTAAAAGCTTTGCTAAGTTCACAGAACATGACCTAAACCAGGCATCTTTTGCTTGATTCCAGGTTTCTTTACAATAACATCACATGGCTTAATTAACCTCTCAGCATGTTCAGATACTTGAGTCTGGTGATCAGAAACAACTCTGTGAGAGGCAGTTACATGTTGAAACACTTTATTTTACAAACTTTCCGAACAATTTTATGGAGAGATTTTTAAAAGGAAAAATCTACCTAGACCAAAGTTTCCCTACTTGCTGGTGAATGGGGCAACAAGAAACCCTCTAGCATGGATTTTTATCTTTTCCCTTTTTTTCCCCAAGAGTAACAAACTGCATTTCTGAAAAGGTTTCTGCAGTCTCCTGGATTCAGTTGTGTGGGGTCTTTCCACAGCCTGTGACACATGCATGCACTGAACATACAAGCAGAAAAATGAGCCAGATAGGACCAAATAGTGGCAGATGTGCTTCTGTTCTTCTGTCAAGGATACAGCTGTTGCCAGCACTTTGTTATCTTTTCTACTAAGCTTACTAACCGGCTCCTGAAGGATTTACTTCCAGAAATAATCCAGAAAATGAACAGAGGATTTTTCACCTTTCAAAGTTAATAACTTGGACAGAGATTAATATAGAAACATTTAAGTGATATAGAATATGAGTTCTACAGTTCTAGACTTATTTTTTTAACCAAAACACATCATCAGCAGATGATCATGATTTCTGGTTGATACAGTGCTCCATTTCTCAGCTTTTCACAAGGTTTCCTTTATCTGAAGCCCCAGGCCTTTTTTTAAGAAAACATTTTGAATTTTTTCTTCCATTCCCAGCTCATCTCCACCAGTACCAGCAATTCTGAAATCACCACTGCAATTAAGCCCTAACAGTATTTTTTTTTTAATCCTCTGGACACTCAAGGACCTATCCATGCAAGCACACCCACTGTTACTAGCTCCACCTATCTAAACCAGCCTTGGCAACTGCTGGAAATGTTCCCTCAGACACAACTCCAGGCAATGCCCTATCCTCCCAATTATTAAATCCTTCTCCTCTCCTCAGCCTGAATTTCTGAATACTTTATATCACCTTAAGCAAACAAAGGATGATGCAAGTGGATAGCATCATCCTTGGCTGACAGCTCTGCTCCTCCTTTATGCTGTATTTCTTCACCACCGAATTCTAAAGAAAATATTCTCAAGTTATTTTAACATCTTGAGAGAAGCAAAAACTCAAGTAACTTTAGTCAAGCTGAGTACACCACAAACAGATAAACCAAATATTTTAAGATCATCGGGGACTGTTATTTTCCTTAATTTCATTCACTCTTATTTCTAAGTCTTTGAGAAGAATGTGAAGTCCTGGCCTGTGTAGTAGAAGGACCCAGTGCACACACCTCAGTGTGCTCACCCCACATAGATGCTGATGCTCTTTTTAAAATGTGCATTTCATTTTATATTTGCACCTGTCCTGCTTCAACTTCCATTAACCCAATCATTCACATTTCTCTTTGATTCTCCACAGGCTGAATGATTTCTGTCTCCACAGACCCCTCTGGAGCAAGACACTTTGGGTACACCCAGCACCTTCGAGGTGCCCAGCCTGCCACCCCATGCAGACACCCTCCTGCTGCTGCAGCCTCACCCCAGCAGCAGGGCTGCTGCTGACCCGGTGCCTGCACCCCAGCCTTCCCCGGAGCACCAACCTCTGCCTAGGAGGCACCAGCACCACCCACTGATGGCAAGTTTTCTTTAAATTGAGAATTCCCCCTCAATAATTCAAAGCGATGCTAAAAAATCTGGAAGTTGCATCACCACAACTCTAACACCTTTAAATGAAATCAGGAAATAGCTATTAAAAATATTAATTCTTTACTGCAAGTTGTTTCACTGTCTGAATGACAGACCAGTTCCAGCTTAGGTTAGGCTGGTGCACTATGACTCAGGGCAGGACAGATGTTCTCCTGCTCTTAATCTTCTCATCATACAAAATGAGGGAGAACTTCTCCACAAAGGTGGCTGCTGCCTCTCAGACAGCAATCCAATCCAGTTTCATTACTTAAGCAACAACAACCCCAAAAGGGACTGCCAAAAGCAGCTAGACACTCTTCAGGCACCTTTTACAAAGTACTTTCTTTAGCAAAACTGGTACTGGAGCACGTCTCTGGCAGATGAGCATGATTCTCCTGCATGGGCCAGGAAATCTGAACCAGCAAAAGTCCACACTGCTGCTGCCTTATGAAGCAAACTCATCTGATGAGAGTGATTAAATGGCAGCAAATTCTTTTTAAAGACTCTAGCATGTATTCACAGTATATACACTCTGATATTACTATAGTTGCTCTGTCTCAACAGTAAAGGACTTACCTATTATATGATGTATATATAAAGATCATAAAACCACAACTAATGTTTTTACTTAATAGTCATCTCGCTAGCGTAAAAGTAATGAGATGTTTATTATATACTCACAAATTAGGCACACTAGAAGACAGGATTTTGCATTAAAATTATATTTTATACCATGTTTTTGTATTTAAAAGATGTTCTTCCTTTTATGTGGGGGCTTAATTAGTTCCACTTGTTGGAATTACTCTTTTATGGTCCAGTATCACCTCCAGTGCTAGCAACCATCTTGAAATTAGCTCCAATAGTTCATTAAATACTTAACATACCATGATAAAGAGAATATGAAGGCCATCAAAATATGCTCAAATTTCTGTATTACAATAATCAGCCAGACCAGTACCAGAAATCTTTTCTTATGGCATATGAAGGTTTCTTTTGTGGACAGGTATGGACAAGAATGCAGGAATACTGGATGAGTCAGCTCAGACCTCCAGAAGTCAAAACCTGGTCACCTTTCCACTGGCTTACCCTAATGCGGTCTCACCCTAAAGCTAGGATATGTCTTTTGGGTTTTTCAAGCAGTAATGAGTGTCATACATTGCCTTTTTGATGAAAGGTCCTTTTGTGTTGGTTCTCAATGTCAGAAGTAGAAGTAATATTGAGCCTATGCTCCCCCCCACACCCCCGTTTGATGGTTGGCACTCTTTCTGGAACAATCAGAAAAGAAGAGATTGCTCACCCAGCTTGGAAGAAATGGCATGAAGGACAAAAAAGAGCATGGCATAAAAAGTTTTTTTAAAAAAACAAATATCCATCTCAGTTACCCAGCAGTGAAAAGAGCTTTGAGAAACTGGAATAAAAAATATTTTCTGTTAATTTAATCAGATTTTACCAGCAGGGGATCCATGGAAATCATAGTCCTGCCAGCGCTGCAGTCAACAAAATAATCTTTAAGGTGAGATGCGGGTGTCTCGGCACTTCAGCAGGCACAGGGCAGCCGGCTCAGACCCCAGCAGCACCGTGCTCCTCTGGGATGCACGCAGCATTCCTGACAAGCAATGGCCATAAATAAAACTAGGGCAGGCAAAACTGGAAATAAAAGAATCTTCGTCCCTTTGACACCACACACATATGTGCTTGCCCACACCTTTCAAAATCATAGCATTTAATTCAGGATTTCTCTATACACATTAAAAGAAAAGGCAACGCACCACTTTGTAAGGTCACTTTTCATGTACTTTTACATCCCTTTATTCTACCCAAGGCTGTAAAACATCCTCTGATCATTTCACTGCAAAATTATTAAACCTGAAAATTTAGGTAGTTAAAAAACAGACATTAAAAAAAAGCAGGTATTTTAAAGAGATAAACCACAGTACACCATTCCACCCAATTCATCGAGCATAGGGTCAGGTGAACACACACTGATACTCTGAACGCCGAGAGGGAAGGCGATATTGCCATCATTTCTGCCACACATTACTGCAAGTCAGATCCATGAGGTCTTAGAGGCACAGTGAAATGCTGCCACAGCAGCGCAGGCCCCTGGTGAGGTAAGCATTGCCAGAAGTCTTTTTTAGTTCCGTGCCAAAAATTTTGAAATATCTAAATTGCTTGGTAGGTTTTTCCTGAGAAAGAGTTGCTATTGGTTCAATGGCTGAATTTACGTCAATGAAAGAAAAAAAAAGAACATGAAGAACTACCCAGATGAAGATATTTCATCTGTGCTACCATACCCTACAATTTTTTCCCTGCAAAAGGAAAGCTTCTTGAATCTAAGAGTCACCTTTTGGCAAAGTATTCTAGGATATTTTTAACAACTATGTCTTAAAATAATTCCATTTCCATGGGCAAAGAAAATGATTTGTTTTGAGTCTCTGAACACAGCACTGCAAGACCTCTGAATTTCCTCTCCATGTGCCGAGGACACCTGCCTCCAGTCATGAGAACAAAAAAAGCCTGGTCATAAAGAGGTGGGCAGCTATTAAATTAGGTAGCAATTAGGACTGGTACAGAAACTGAGAAAGCCAGAAATGTATCAAATATTAGCAGATTTACACATCACCCCCTCTTACCTCCCTAAATATCTGCTACTACATGCTGTTGGGGCTCTGTCCCTGCCAGCTTCATTCTGCTCTGGAAATCACACTGCCCGTTCTTGCTCTGACACTCACCGACAGATCCCATTAAAAGAGCATATAAGCCACTTAATCAAACAGCTTCATCATACTGTATAATGTACTGTATTCACTTTGGGGAACATTATGTGAATAGTGATTGACAAAATGTGGCCCATATTCTTATTCTTACTAATTACAATTTACTTCTGAAATAGACCCACTGATTTTGCTTTCTCAGCACAGTAATTTTTCTGGTTCTCTCTTCAATACTTTCACACATGCACAGCTTAGCTAACAAGCTTCAATATTCAAGGTAATTGTTAGGTAATAAACTCTCTTAAATGATCTAACAACTGGGAATGAGTGTCAGACAGCATTTTTTTTTTCTCTGAAACACAAAGTCTTTGTTTCTATATCACGTATTTACCAAAATTACTCTTGCAATCTATTAATCTTTTTAACCCTGGTTTTAATTTTTTTTCTAGTCATCTGTTTAAGCATCTCACAGACAATTTAGGACTAGCATCTGAGATGACTCTTGCTGTGTCACTTTGCTGCTGCTGTCTCAAAATGTCTCACTATCCACTGTATTGCTGGCTATTAATTTTTAAGATAGCTTTATGTTCCTTACTAACAAAGTATTTCTCAAAAGCTAAAAATTATGCCGTTGCAGTAACAGGTTCTGTAGAACTATAACATCTGAACAAAAAGTTTGTTTCTGAGGGATTATATTTCCTTCTCAAATTCTATACAGAAGCAAGGTTCTCATCCTTTCCTCTTTGTCTGTATTGTTTGGATAACACATATTTCCAATTTATAAAAAATAAACAAACCCACCAACCAGGGCACTACCATGCAGAGGATGATGAAGGATATCAGTCTGAGTAATTTTCATGCTTTCAAACCTTTTTTGCTTCTAAAAGGCAGAACAATGTAGGTCACTTTTAATGAGGAGGCCTGTGTGTGGCTTTCCCCACACACTACATAGCAACCAGGCACTTACAAGTTCATCTTCTCCCTGCATCATCACTGTATTTTGCCATTTTTCAAGGGGGTCGACTTTTGCCCACATCACTGGGCACTTCCCTATGGTGAAGTCTCTTGGCTGCCTCGTTAACTCTGAATCAGTGTGTGCCCTTGCATTTTACTGTACCATTTCCTCCAGCATTCATTATACTGCAGTTTAAACAGCCTGTGGCTAGAAACTTTAAACATCAAGATGAAATTACTTTCTTGACAGCCTACAAGCAAATTATAATGTAATTAAAAGCTATACTAACCTACTCCCTTGTTTGGTAATGGTATCTTGCTTAAGATTGTCCAGTGCATACTTGTAGGGTATCTATAAATTGTAAGCTACTCTACACAGCACTTGGTTTTCTGGGAAAGATGCAGGAATTACAGTAACTGTTCTCTTCTAGCTCGGCAAACACAAAGAATTAAAGTGATACAAGCTGCTTTTCAGTGCTTGACTTCCCAGGCACTTCAATGGGGCTTTTTTATCATTGGGCTGGAAGGATTTGGAAGAAATCTGCGATCTGGAAGGTGTACACTTCTGTCTGGCTGCCTTCCATCATATCAGACTCCTGGTTTTCAGCATATCTCTTGATATGCTCTGCTCCCTACCTTTACCCTACTTCCTTTCTGTCCCATTTTTCTCTTTGCTGCAATGTCCGTCTTCACCACCTCTGCATGTACCAGCCAAGCCCTTCAGTCCTTTCCCACCACTTGGCAAATGGGTGAGGACCTGAGGACAACGTCCTACTGCGCCAGGCATCTCCCTTGCCCATCTGCCAGCCGTGCTCACAAAATGAGCTCCCAACATTTATGCCTTTAAACACATGGATTCAGCAATTCTTTTAAGCCCTCCCTTCATCCCACTCCTACACCCTCCCACTCCCCGCTGCCCTGCAGCACCCCTCCTCGCCCTCCTGCGCCCCAGGGGTTTGGGGACAAGGGACAGGGATCTGCTAGGAAGAAGAGGACAGGTTATGCCTGCTGGGAGAAGAGAGGAGGGGGCTGAAGGACAGGAGTCTGCGGAGGGTCCGGACCTTTGGGGACGGCAGCAGCTGTCTGAGGAAGCCACTCCTGCAAGAATCACAGCCCATCGGGTTGGTGGTGCGTCAGGAGGAAACTACACATCAGGCTGATATTAGGCAGCGTGCTCCATGCCCTGCACAACAGCAGCGCTAATGGGTTTCAGCAGCCCTATGCTACTCCGCATACTTACAATTCAACACGCTGCCCAGAGCCATAGGTTGAATGCTAAAAGTTAAATAAAGCTTACGCAACCGGGTAACAAACAATGTTTAAGTGAAGTGCCCTTTATTCTTGATCACTTTAAAATATTTTTATTGTTACTACATAATGTCAACATAAGGTAAAAAAACCCAACAAATTAATCCAACAGCTGGATACAAGTTGGACTTAAGTGAGACTTCTCTGCAAGCCAATGTTCATCGTGTATGTTTACCTAAAATAAATTCTTAGAACAGCCCCTTTGCGGTTCTGAGAAGGATGGAGTTGTTAAGAGATACATGTCCTTTGTCACCACTTTCCTTCTAGGGCCAAGTCCCTTAATTTACTCGAGCTTCAGCTTTTTCATCTTTAAAGCAGAGATAACTTCTGCCTGCAGTGATGCCATGACACGAATCCATCCACTATTTGCCAACACATGGAAGACTTTATTCTAATAAGTGAGAAAGAAAGCAGGACAACACCAACCGATGCTGTCTGTATTCCTCCTTACAGTCCTACCCAGTTTCATTTTTAGCTGGAAAAGTAGGTCAAAACATGAAACAACTATTGTTTGAGGGAGAAAAGCAACTTTTCACATATTTGGGTATAAAGACCCTTCTTTTTCCAAATCAGCACGCTTAAAACAGGCAGGCAAGGTAACTGGGGACTCTCCAGAGGTGAGCATGTAGGCAGCATCTCTTCTCGACCAGTTCCTTAATCAGCAAAGGTTCAATACAAGAGGAATAATTCATGTGGCCAGCAATTGATTCTTGCTTGGGAAGCCCCGTGGGAGAATTTTAATAATAGAAAGCTTACCTTCTTCTGGGGCATGCTAAAATGGCGGGGGGGGGGAGGGTTTCCTTCTGACTGTCTTTTGGGCAGATTATGAAGCCAAGCCTGGACACCCATCTTGTTCTCAACACTCTGCAGGTCTAGGCAGGACCTCTGGCTGTGGGCATACGCTGCCCCTGCAGCTTCCCCTGCCACACACAGTAACTACTTTATTTTCATTAATTGGTCTTAATGCATGCATGCACATCCACAAATCAAGCAACCCACTGCTGTGAGAATAGCAGTTTTGGCTTGGAAGCTACACTTGCCTGGGTTTGGAAAGCCAACAGTCCACTACCACCAGCACCAGCTTTACCCAAGCAGGAACAGGAGTATCCCCGTGATGTAAGCAGATCTGGGGGGAGACGGGGTGGGCTCAGCTTTCCCCAGCAAGTTGCAGGGGTTGTGTGTGGTGATTGCAAACCGAGGTGGCTGGGGGGGTTAGCTGGCGTTCCTGGAAATGAACGCGCTGGCACAAACAGCATAATGATGGTGACACATTAATGCTGTACCGATGTCAATGAAACATTACCATCAAGTTAAGCAGGCAGTATGGCTGATTTATAAGCCAATACATAACCAAATATAGCACAGGAGATGTTTGGAAAACAAGTATGTGAAATAGGCATGACAAATAGAACGGCTTTCTTAAGGGATGATTCCTGCAATCTCTCTCTCCCAGGACAGTGATATTTTAATATCCTCATCCAAACAAGAACACAGATAAACAGGCTGTAAACTTGCCTCGTTCCCCCGTGGTTTGTGCTCTGGCAGAAATGTCCGATGATTTTTGCCCAAGTGAAATGTTTTAACTTATACCTCTGATTGAGGTCTGCTAGGTGAAAACAGACACCTCACAAGTTACTTTGGAGGGACTAATCAGAGGGATAAATCTAGTCTCTTTAAATCTAGTTAAGTGTAAAAACAGTTGTCTGATCAACATGTTCAATCTGACTGATTTGGATTCTTACAGGAAATACTTAAGCACACTATCTGCTAATGCAAAATAAAAAAGAAATTAAAGGAGTGGGGAGGAAAAAGTCTTCATGCCTAATTTGTCACCTAAGGCTGATGAATTCCAGTGAAAAAGCTGAAGAAAATTAAGTGCTAACCTGTAAACAGTTCAACCAGGCCAAAGTGAATATGCAGTTGGCATTTACATTAAAGCTCTAGCCTGTACTTATCTGTGTCTTCTTCCCTTCAAAAAGATTTTTTTTTTCACCAAAAAGGCCTCAGCCTTATCTACCTAATATGGGTGGGGGTTTTAGATACTGTGCTACAGATTCAATTTGGGCACTTAAAGCTCTTGGCTCATTAAGATTGTGAGGTCAAACTAGTCAGAGATAAAATTAATTAAGTTTGGCAAAATCACTTTTAAGGTGCCCTGTGTTTTTCCAATTATCACTACAAGTGTCCATAATGGATTATATTCTAAAAGTGAGTATTTATGAACTTAAGTGCTTAATGTAACCCATCCACGTCTATCTTCAGCCAAGGCTGACAGTCACGATCCTCTCCGCACAGTAAACACGCCGGGTTACCATCAGCCTCCTACCTTGGCTCCATCCACACTGATAATCCGATAGCTGTTTCTCGTGCTGTCATAGAAGTAGGAAACAGTTACAGCCTGCTTGCTTGCGGGAACCCAGTTCTTCTTCGTGCTGGGGTCAATTTGGAAGACATGGGCTCTGGTGGTGAAGATGGGCTGTTCTCTGGAATAGGGAGGGACAGGAGAAATGGATGCATGAGTCTGCAGAAGATGAAATGTCCCAGAAGCCCAGCCTTGACCAGGCATGTTGAAAGCACACAACAGAGAGAGCCTGGCAATCCCCCAAGTGAAAAAGCAGAGCAGTGATGCTTCCAAGCCACAATCCAGCCTTGGGGACCTCTCCTTGGCATTGCTAAGTGACCTAAAGTTACTGCAATTGGCTTGTTTCTCCCCATGTTATATTAACTCAGTACCCATCTCTTCCACAAAATATTTATTTCCAGGAAAGGCCATTACATGCATTTTTTCTTTTCCCATCCCCGTATTTTGCAAAGAACAATAACAAGCCCCCACTGTTGGATTTCCTCCTGCCACACATTCATGTGAACTGCTACCTAGAGCCCAGGCTCCTCTGTGGATGCACCAAGGACTCTAGTGACATACAGGCACGGTATAATTAATGAAATATTAATGTCTATCCTTAGAATCCCACTGTTCTGAGGATGTGCATGAAAATTTCATCTGATGCAAAACCAGCCAATCTTCCTGGGGAGCAAGAGGGAAAACAAACACAACCAAAACCCTGTGTTGATATGTATTACCTTTCAGTTCAACTCCCAGTGGATGACGTACTGCCCCTGACACCTCGGTCCTAAACACCAGCCCTCCTCGGAGCTTTTTCTCATCAAGAAAATTGTACACACAGTGGGGGGGTTTATTTTCCCTTCAACACGTGACAATGCAAATCACACACAGAAGCAGAGAAGATGCAGGACCAAAAAACCAAAACATGTTACAAAGTCATCTAGGTTAAAGATCAGAATTAAGACTTAGAGGCCTTAAAACTAAATTCACTTCCAACTATACCTTTAACCCAAAGTTTAGAAGTAGAAGTGAACTGCAAATTAACTTCTGCTGTGCTTTTATATGCATTTTCATGCTTTTAGTTCTTAAAAGCTACAGTATAAAATGGTCTGTATTACGTGTACCAGTCAATATATTCTTATCACATACAAAATATTGTATCATGAAGGAAGTTAGTTACATTTGACAGAATTATGACAGTATTCAAAAACAATTGTACTGCAATAGAGTTACCACCCAAAAATGTAGAAACTGAAAATGCTGCCAGCCTGAATTTTGCACAAAGCAAATGAAAAGAGGTAGGTGAAAGGCCAGAGAGATCTCTCGCTCTCATGTGCTATTCCTTCCTTTTCATATAAATAATTCTCTTCTATTATTCTCAGCCCCATAGTTTTTGAACTATGTTTTTATTAAGATTTCTATATCTTCAGCTCCTTGTATATCTACCTGTGCATTTTTAGAACCTAACAACTTCAGGTATTTCATGTAGGAACTGTATCAAACATCACACAGGATCTTGACCATCGCAGTTAAATTAAATTTGAGGGGAGTAACTTTATGAATATCAACCAGATGAAGCAATTTAAGTGTAGAATTAGCTTGGGAAAGATGGAGCGAGCTTGCCCAGAAAGGCCTCAGGAGGGAGAAAATCAAACAATGGTTCTCTCCTTGCAAGAAATAGGCAAAGTTTTACATTTTTCCAGGAGCTGCTATGCAGGTTTCTGGACAGACACCTGTGCTGAGCCCTGTAAAATACTTACAGGTAATAAATTGAAATTACAATTACAATTGGACAGTCATGTTACGGCTGTGAAAGAGTAGCACGTGCTTCAGCTTTTCCACAGCAGTAACTCACTGTACCTGACTCTCATTGTACACTCTTAAAATCAATGCTGTCCTCAGCTGGGAGGAAAGAAGAGGCAGGTTTCTGTAACATTTTTAACATATTTCCATCATCCATTATGCAGTATTAGCAGCATAATGCCCACAAAGGTCGTGGAATTTCTTTGCAATAAGGAATGCAGGAAAGGGAAGTTTGTCTCAAGCTGATTACTGTGTTACTCTAGAAGTACCTACTTTCCCCCAGTGAAGAATAATCCTGAATTTATTTCACCTTAGCTATATATTTTTAATGGATTCTACTCATAATTGTTTTTGCTAATGGTAATATGACCTACATACTGCAGTTTAAACTTTCAGAAGTTTCCTCCACACCAACCAGTTCTACAAACAAATTTAACCTGTTAACTCATCTTAACAATACCAGAAAACATTGTTAAAACCATGCCTGGCTGCTCTGCAGCAGGAGCAGTAAGCATATAAAATAAATCTGGAGATAATCAAAGGAAGGGAAAAACTATCTATCTTAATTTTTTCAGGAGTCTTGTAGCAGCTACTGTTGTCAACAGGAGCTGTATACATGCATCCAAATGGATAAATTAATGGATAATGAAGCTCAGGGCTTGAGATAGCTATCTACCCATTGATATGGGGCTTTTATTAAAAAGTAAAGGCAATACCTGACTGTGTTTCTAATCCTTATGCTTATTAAACAAAAAGAAGTGCATTTTGTCTTTCTAGGTACAATCAGTGGCACTATCACTCACAGTGATAGTGTGCTAGTTGATAAATTATTTAAAAAGAAAAAAAGGAAATGCGATGTGTAAACTTAAGCATTTTAACTCACTCAAGATAAGTGAGCTGTTGACCTTTCATTGAGACTCAAATGAGGAAGGGCCAGCTCATTGGTCTCACTGGGAGCCGGTGTCAGTATGGTTTCCCTCACACCGCGGCAAGTCAGCAAAGCCAACAGCATTGACAAACCCTGGTGGTGCAGCTTCTAACACAGGGGGAAATATCCTCCTTTGCTGCATCCCAGACTCCTTTGACCACTGAAGCGCACACAGGCAACCATAAAAGTGTGGCACTCAATTTTCAAATGAAACGCTGAATTAAACACTTGTAAAATGCTTACCACAGCCTTGCAGAGCTCCGAACCGAGGAGGATTAATTATTCTGTGTTACTCACTCTCAACTTCTGACACCCAAGAAAGCACTTTACTGATAGAGGAACGGTTTTGTTTTCCAGGGTTTTCTTCCTTTTCCTTTTATGGCGTTTATCAAGTTTTATGCCTAAAAAACCAACAGCAGCACTAACTGGAAGTGCCCGCAGCACAGCCTGCGCTCTTCGGGCTGCCGTGAGCTGGCTGTTAGGTGGCTCCCGGTTTGCCCAGGCAGGCAGGGAGCCGTGGCGCTGCCAGCCTGGCTGCGGGCTCGTACATCAGAAGACAAAGAGAGTTTATGAATGTTTAAAATCTCATTAATTTTAACCAAAGTTGTTAATGATTGATTAAATACTCCTAAAAAAAAAAAGTTTAAAAATCAATTTGACAGTAATATTTAGAGGAAAGCTGCTTGAAAAGTAGCAAATGGCGACGGAAATTATAGCTAATAGTTCTTTGTTTAATAATGCAGATTAAGACAGAAAATGCACTTTGATAAGTTTTTTTAATTATTAAATATGGCCAGCATGTTTTGTAAGTATGACTGCAATTTGCACATTATGGTTTCATGCATTTTAATTGACTTTTTATTTCTGTCCTTGTGTCATCGGAGACAAATCTCAAGTAACAAACAATCTTTCTCCATTAACACAGAAATATGTCATAAACCTTTTCTGAAGAATTTAGAAAGCAAAGACCAAGAGTCTGGAGCTAACTAACTGCATCCACAGCTGTGTACGATACAGTATCACTTTCTGGTTAATATACAGCCATGCCAAATTTTACAAGTGTGTGACTAGCTGCAAGCCATGTGTTTTACATTACTCTTCCTAATCAACGGGAATGAGCTCTCACTTAGAAAAAAGTTGAAATTATTTAATTCTAAGTTCCTTGTTGATCATTTGAATCACGAGCACAACCAGTGATTTAAATCACTCCAGCTGTAAAGAGCCTCTGCTGACTGGCAGCCAGCGCCGTAAGTGCTGTGGGATGCTGGTGGCTGGTGGAGCTGCGGCACGGTGAGCCCTGGCTGGGCGGCCAGCTGGCATCTGGGAGACCCCCTGCGCCCGGGTCCTGGCCATGCCCAGGCTGTGTGCAGCCCGCTCCAAGCATGGCACCGATGGCGTGAACACTTCTGTATTGAAGCAATCTTTTTTGGTAGTAAATACAACGCAGTGACTCACGCAGGTGCCTGCAGGATCGGCACCCAAGTTCCTTTAAATGTGCAAAGTGTCCGGACAAACAACTGCGAATCCAAGAACAGCTTGAATCTACAGAGGAGAAAGACTTGGTAGTAAAAACTCCCAGTCCTATTAAGGAAGCCCCAAAATACAACACTGGTATGAATAATGCCTGGTTCACAGATGCCTCAGCTCGAAGGGAGGCCAAATCTTGGTTGTTTAAATCCACTGCGATTAAACCTTCTACAGGGGAGCAGATAATATATCGCAACGATGGTAGTGCACAGGTGGGGGAATTAGACGCTGTTTTAAATGTCTTTGAGAGAGAAAGAAACTCTAAGGACACTGTGTACATTTACACAGACTCTTTTTTGATCTCTAAAGGCTGTGTGGAATGGATAACCTTTTGGGAACAGAACAATTGAGAAATTAACGGGGTACCAGTTTGGCAAAAAGAAAAATGGCAACAAATATTGAACATTGCTAAGGAAAATCCTAATTTCCACGTAGGGTGGATCCCTGCACATCAGGACAATATGACAAATGATGCAAGTAAATGGAATAACTATGTTGATGAACTTGCTAAAATCAACATGGTGGACATAAGAACTGCCATTGTCACGGGAGAACAACAAGAATGGGAACGATTACTTGAATGGCTTCACTGTAAAAGAGGTCATTCGGGAATCTTTGATCAGGTGGACACACTGACTGAGCAGTAAATAGAACAAAGCAGCTCATATTCTAGGATTCTATGATTCTATCTGGAACATCACACGCATTTGTGACAGGAGCACTGATACTGCACCAGAGGCAAAACCACTATTTGCATATTTTGCTAAAATCTTCATTAACAGATAACATAAAATTTCTCGGATAAGGATTCCTAGTTTACAAGACAAGATTATCTGTGCTCTCCCCGCACTAATATTAGACAGCTTTGCATTAACTGCCTAATTTACCAATTGGAATAAACACATTTTTTAAAAGAACATGTTCTTATATAGCTGCACAGAGTGCATCAGCAGAGAGTTTTTGGAATGTGGTGCTTGCTGCTACAGGCCAGCATGATGCACACGCTGAGGTTTATACCACCTGACAGTGCCAGTAGATCTGCAGTGATTTGCTATAACAAGTATTAGATAATGAGAACCTTTCAAGAACGAAGAAGAGTAGGTAAACACAAAATCCTATGTTGTGACATACATCGGTCATGATGCAAAAAAATTTATTTGCTAAATGCAATGTGATAAACTTGGTATCAATAGTTACTCGGATTGAGCATCACTACTACTGCCTGATTGCAATATAAAGAACAAAGCTTTTATGTGTATCTTCACATATAACGTAGATTGGAGTGACATCTGTATTTATTTTATAATTAAAAAACAAGCAACATTGTTAAAAAGGGGAGTGTTGTTCCCACACCACCCCCCTCCAGGCTTGGCCAGCGGCACACGCACGGCTGTCCCACCAGGCACCAAACAGCCACTCTCAACTCCTGTGTGAAAGCAGGATGGCAACAACACCAGCTCCCAAAGCCACCAAGCATTTTCTGTGCCTCCAACTTCACAAAAATGCGCGCACAGCTCCAAAGGCTAAGACCACATTAACAAGGCAAACTCATGCCTTCAGTCCCAAACAAAACTGAATAAATACATCCTGTCCCTTGAAAGTAACAAGCTCTCCAGTCACTCCTCCAAGACCCCAGAAGTCACCTAATGTCCCCCTTCAGCTGGCAGCAGTGCTGGCACCAGACCTCCCCACGCCTCGGGCATGCAGCTGCCCTGCCAGGCTGTTGCTGCCTTGCCTTTCTGAATTTTACTGTTCCATGATACCCCCTGAGTTCACGGAGAGACATTTTTCTCCTATTTGAAATATTCATCTTAACAAAAGTCCAGGAAAGTAATGACCCCTAAACACCACCTGTGAGAATGCTGTTTCACCTACCCATAATGCTACCGACTTGTTCATACATGCACATCTCAAACTTTAAGAAACAACCAACTCCTGCCCCTGAAACACCAAAATGCAACTAAAGGCAGACCTCTGATGAAGGATGTAACTGTTGTGGGGAGAGGCTACAGTTCATGGCGTCGCACATAGTAATCAGCACGCTGGTTGCAGTTTATACACAAAACTAATGTCTATCTCCAGCCTGTTACCTTTACATATTGAAGGCTCACAGCATCCTGGCTCAAATCTTTCCAGGAAGTGGAAAACCACAGGAGTTAGCTTCTTAATGATGATCGAGGATGAAGTCAGAGGACCCCTACTCACATGCACTCCAGTCGAGAAAAGTGTATGCCCCATATGCTTGCCACAAACAAAAGCAAATTAAGATGTCTCAGCCCAACTCCTTGAGATACTGTAACCTGAACACAACCATCTAGTTCATGGCTGGGGTCAGAGACCGGGACAGCAGGCTGGGCCCAGTCAGCATGGGCAATATGCAGAGCTGGGGAGAGGAGAACACTAAACCTGCACATTTTACAGATGTGGCAGTAGCAAACCAGCATTATGAAAGCAGGCAGCTTGCTCCCTTCCCATATTGGCATCTGCTAATTAATCCAGGTCATTCAGATCTCTTCAGCTGCGACAGGCAGGTTCTAGCCCCGGCTGCCAGTGCACACAACCTGTAGAAGAGCCTGTTTCAACTTGCAGGGGTGCAAAACGCATAGTGTGAGGCAAGCAGGTGGGTAATGTCTCCATTTCACACCTGAGGAAACAGCCAGAGTGAGATGGCATCCCAGGTTAACAGAGCCAGTAGCAAGCCCAGAAATAAAACTAAATCGCCTCATTTCCTCTCTGTGGCTTTGCTATTGCTATCATTGCAGGGCAGTTTTATAACAAATCTTCTACCCAGGGAAGTTTTTGACTACATGAATTTAAAAGGCTGAATCAACGGCTGAATATTCACCACTCGACAAAAGAGACTATTGTAAAAATTAACAGTCTTTACAGACCAGAAAGAAGCCATCAGTGGTTTTTTAACAACTGCTCCTACACGACGTGGAGGATGGTGGGACGTGATGCAGCCCTGCAAACCATGTGCCTGCAACTGGTGGCCAGATGTGGATCTGCCCAGAACTGCCTGGCTCCACAGACCTAGGCAGCTCCTGTTTGTACTGCAATGCAAAAAGTCCTCCTCATGCAGGTATTCCCATAGCAAGAATTACTTGGAAGGATGGAGAAGCAACCCTGAGCAACGGAGCACAAAGCAAAGAGGGAGGCCTTAATATCTGTTGTACACAAGGGATGGATGGGAGAACTGGCCTAGAACAATAGGCTGGGCTAGCAGGGAACAACTGCATTTGGTTTTTGCTCTTCTTTTTCCCTCTGTAGAAAAAATTAAAATTCAGGCACCCCTTAAACTGCCTTTGTTGGTACCCTGCTCGCCAAGCCCTGTGCTCCCAGCTGCCATGTGGAACTGCAGATACATCAAAGGGTACAAGGAACAACTTCTGAAAAACTCAAGACTAGTAGGACAGAAATGATACCATCCCCCCCCAAAAAGGGGAAACAAGAAACAGCTATTTTTAAAATATAATTTACTGAAAGTCCTTCTTTTCAGTCTTCCAGCTGCTGAAATGCCTATTTGGTAGGCAAACCAACCTCCTCATGATGAGGTTGAAGAGAAGTGCCGAATCCAGCAGCAAGCACTAATTGAGGGCAAGGTTGTGCAGCTCAGTCAGATAACCACAGACATGATTCTCTGCTGCCCACTTTATGCTAGATTTGATATCAAGTCACCTGCAGAAATGTATGAAATTCATTTTAAAAAGCCATCTTTTTAGCTCCCTTCTTCTACAAGCATTATTATTTCAACAGACTATGTAATTAGCAAAAGTGCTTCTTTCATTAGTAAGAAACATAATAGTTCTAGCTACCTAGAAAAAAATAGGAAAAAAACCTAGCTAGCTAAAAAGGAATTTTCTGTTAAAAGCACAGATGTTAATTAAACTCATTTTTGATTTGCGGCTGAGTAAGTCCAAGAGAATAAATCTTAAGGACAAAAGCTCTCAGTATGAAAATCACTGTAACATCTGTGAGGTCTCACAATACCATTACGCCTTTATGAAGTCAATATACAAATTAAAAGGCTTAACTTGGGCAGTGAAAAGCTCACACTTTTTCTGGGCTATCTCCAGATGGCTATTAACCTTTCAAGACACTGTGAATAAACACTGATTCACAAGTGACAGGAACAGAGAGGATCCTGAACTAATCCTCCACAGGTACATTTATTTATTAGAAAAAAAAGAGTTGAAGCAAGTGTGCATGAAACTGATTGTGTTACTCTGATTACTTCAGAGGTTTTTTCCTGAGAAGACACTGAAAGAGGATCAATAAATTTGCAGCCTCGGTAATGTTTACACTGTCTTCCATTTGCATAAGGATAAATTCAAGCCCTATTAACCTGAAAAAAACACTTGTACTCTGTTTAACCCCAGCACCTCACCTACCCTTGTTGACAAATGAGGCTGCATCAGCACATAGACTTCCAAAGCCTTCGTATTTCTCTGGATCAGTCAGCAATTCCATCCTCTGTGTTCACCCCAGCTCCAGTAGAGTTAATATTTTTTAGCACAGCCTCCTCTGTGGCACAATGTTTGCACTGTAATATTTCAGCAAGCGCTCGCCAGTGTAAATTGAAAGCGTAAATCTTGGAGTAGAGAGCACGAATCTGTAGGAGAGAAGAGAGCCTCTCTCTGCGCCCTGCCCGGTGCCAGCAGTCCCCACGCGGACAAACCCAGGGAACACCGGGTTTGTTACAGCTCCCTGGGCTCTGGCTCACAGACCTGTGTGCACACACCAAAATCTACCCCATGCAGCTGGTGTTAGAAGGATGAAGCACTGGCACACACTACCCTTGCATTCAACACATTGAGGGCTGCTCTGGAAAGCTCACTGAGACCCCCAGCCACAGTGCTGGGAGGCTCGAGCAGGAGGGACCCCACGGGAGCTCACTGTGGGGGTGAGCCAGCCCCTGTGCAAGAAGCACTCGGCTGACCCTAACGGGGCACACATCGGCCACTGCTGCTGTTAGAGCAGCCCAACCGAACCTGAATGAAACCACACCTTTGTGCCACCATGAATCTTCTCAGGCACAGGTAAAGCACCACGGGGGTTAGATAGCTTGTTTTACAAGGGAGAAATGAGGAGCCAGTGTACAGATCTGAACTGTATCAGGCTCTTCAAGCACCATCCAAAACCAACTGGCAATGTTCCTCAGAGCCTTCACTCACACTGCAAACACTGCCCAGGAGCCTCCAGCACTGGCCTTGGTTGGGGAGATGAAGTGCCAGGAGCTTCAGTCACTCCTGGGCTTCCTCATCCCACATCAGACACCCTACACATCGAGCATTGGTGAGATATGGTCAAAAGGGAGAAAATAACGGAGACAGAATTTTGGAAGATGAGAGTCATTTATTTTGCATTTGTAAACCAACAGGAAAATCCCTTAGCATGCTACTGGTGTCTTTATTTTATTATTAATCCTTTACATTGTCTGCTGTGTGGGAGAAGGCTGGGGATATTTTGAGGCTCTGCATGCTATTTGGTGTTTACTTTAAAAACTGAAGAGATTAAATGACAGGATATATGATCAAAACATATTGTACCTACAAGCAGCAGATTGAGGTGAAAGCCCATGTGTGTCTGTGCACATAAAACCCTCTGACACCACGAGGGCAGTATCTTTATGCTCAGGACTTTTTCTCCTCCCATGTTATAGGAATTTCCATGGCAGATGAGGTATCTTCACACAAATAAATCTGAAATGTTTATTTTAATCAGTAGCATAATCAAAGCCTCACTATTGCAAAATAATACGATTAAACACTCCATTATTTCAACTGCCACTGAACTAAGCGGATCCTTGGAGGGGAGTACTTTTGTGCACTAATCCATGCATGTAATTATCGATATGCTTTCCCATGCCCTGTTCAAATGCTCTCCCCTGAGGCTTTTCTTCCACTTACACTAGGGGGAAAAAAAAAAGCCAATCAGTTCAGTTTAAAGAACAAGTTGTATAACTCTTTTTGATCTACTGCCTAAAGGATCAAATAAGGAATTCTACCAACTGTAACGTCAGCAGCAAACGATAGGGCTTTGCTTGTCCCGGTGGCCAGCACCACGTGCAGGCAGCACAGGCAGGCACGGCGTGCGCCCTGTGCTGGTACACGCTGTGACCGGAGATGCTGCCAGAGCACCTGGGCTAATAAAATACTCCGGTCCAAGTGCCTTATCAGACTGCGAGAAAAAAGGTACCAACAGATGGTTTAATACAAGGATACAAGCCTTTAATGAAACTTACGCATGTAAAAATTAAAAGCAGCTAAAGAATAAGCAATTTACTCTGTAACAGATTAGAACGATACAAGCCAATGCCCTCACTGTGTTTTCAGTCCATGTATCAACTTGCCCATGCTGAGAACAGCACCAGGACGGCAATAGCACTGTCATGTTTAAATACATCTGTCCCTACCAGTCTCCTTCTAGAGCAAGCCATCTAGAAGACAGAAAACACCAAATGTAGTGAAAAGCACCAAAGATGGAGTATAAAAAACCAGCAAAGAGGCTCCAGGACAAGTGCTCACAGCCAGGAACCCCACAGCTGCAGTCAGGAAAAGGCAAGGTGCTGGGCACAAACGGGCATGGCTAAAGCCAGCAGCATTCCCCACTCAGTGCAGTTTAAATTAGACTATCTGGAAAAAAAGCAGATTTCCATTTTCGGGTGATTTGAATAGACTAATAGAATCAACAACCAGAGTATTTTGGTTGCTGCTAGCACACAAGCAGCACCTCTCTAATGAACCAGGGGACACTGTTCTTGGAACGAACGTGTTTACTAGCGGCCAATAAGATCATGGAATGACACATTTCTTCTGCTTCAAGTTAAAAATACAAAGGAAATTTCAAACATTTAGAAACTAATGTTATTCACTTTAATCTTTAAAAATATAACACCATCTGTTGCCATCAGGTTTAGAGTACAGATCCCAGATATGTACATTTGTTGGTATAAAAAGCTGTCAACAACCACAGTACAAAAGTGAAGATCCTCTGGCCATCTCCTGAGCTTCAGAGAGAAAAACAACCAGTTCCGAAAAACTTAACCAACAGGTTAATGTATCCCCAAAATAAAAACCCACTATTTCCCTTGCCACAAAAAACTCATACCTGTAAAAACACAAAATCAAACTCCTACAACTTGCTAACACCACAAACGGTGCATATATGCAGATAATATTGGGATAGATTTACCCCAGAAACTCCTGAACCTCAACAGTCACCTATTTCTGATCCCTGCGATTCTGCTCCCTCAGCACTTTGATTTCTAAATGTCAATGCCTCCAACTTTGTGGGTTATGCAAGGTACAGGTTATAGCAGGTGTGGGCTATGGGAGTATTTAAGTATCAGCATTTTTCATGCAATGCAGGTTCCATAACTACAGGTTACAATGCAAATAGGCAAAAAAGTGACATTCTGATGTCAGCAGAGTTTCAAAAATTAGTGTGGGCTGGTTGAAAATCTGTAGAATAAACAAAACATAGCACACATTCTCACTACAAACTTATTATGCAAGATGAGTCTGGGTAATATGTAAGACCAAATAAAAAGTTCAAGTTATTTTCTGGATATGCATTAGCCATTACAAATCTAAGCCGAGTTTTAAAGAGGTAACAGTCCTGAGCAGCCAGTCTAGGACACCTGCCAGGCCCTAGATTTGCAGGAGTGGTCAAAAGTCAGACCTCATACAGTATCAGATCATTAATAATTTTAAAATAAGAGGGCTTTGACCTTTTTTCAAAGGATTATTCGCCCTGGTGAAAAGCCAGATTCTCACTTTTCTGAAGTCACCTTGGAAAAACAAAATCTTACCTGTATGATGCTAATGATCACATTTCTCATGTTTCTAACATTCAGCTTTTTGTGCCTCAGAAGTTAATACAAGAGAGGATTTAATAATAATTTTTTTTCCCCTGTGACATACGCTGTCCTGCTGGTATTTCTTGATTGAAAGACCGCTAGTAAATCTGGCTTTGCCTTATGAAATTAAGGTCTACTAGACATAAAAATCCAATTAGTGCTATGAAAATTAAGGGACAACGTTTCCTCAGTCTCATTTACACCAACAAACTTTTTTTTCTTTGTCAAGGGTGAAGGACACAGCTGAATGATGTGATGTTTTCTGTCTCATTTATATATTGATCATAATAAGGCCAGACAGGTAGGCCTGTACAAGTGCTGATTCTGTCAGCATCCAAAGTTGCCAGGACTGTGAGTATTGTCACTTATAGATTGATAAATGGACTACATGGACTAATTGTATTTCAGCATCTCTGGACAGATGGCAAATCTTTCAGCCATATGGTGATTATTTCCACTGCGCTGAAAGTATATTAACACTTACCAAAATGTTTAAAGTGATGAGATGATCTAAAATAATTTTTTCTATGAACTGGGATAAAAATGATGGGCTCAGATGGGCCGGCACACTGTGGCTGGGCTCTCTCCCAGGATTCCTGTTTGGTGCAGGCTCAAGGGCCTGCGGGTATTGCACAGTTATTGACAAAACCGGCTGTGTACTGGGTCCTCAGCTGGAGAACAGCATCATTGTGACAGTCAGGGGATAACACGCCTCATTTTAGGTATTCTGGTTTGCCCTTATTTAGTTGCCACTATTTGCTGCTTTATACGCCGGCTGCCCTGTGAGTTGGCAGCACTGATACTTACATGCCTTTTCCTGGTATTTTTTTCCTAAGTCCTTCTCTGTTCTCTGGTTGAAGATGCATTGAAGTTACTGTCCTATTTCTAAAGGTAGCCACATACCCAGCCCTGGTCCATGCAAATGCAGTGGATGATTGCCCAAATCACGGACAGCAGGGTCTCTGGTGCAGGACTATACATGCACTACATGCATTTAGCTGTCCCATGTCTGCTCCCAAAAGAGGAATCAGCTGGGAGAGGAGAGAACTACAACCCAGCAATCCTGTGAAACAAAACAAAGTGGCTGGATGGTGACCAGAGGCTCATCCTGCTCACTGCCGACTAGATAAGCCACTGCTAAGTTCTGCAGTGCTACTTCAGCACGAAGCCCAGAGCTCATCATATTTACCAAATGCAAACAAAGCACTCGATGGATAATGTCAGGCTGATATGCATCCCAGATGACACAACCTGCTTATTGCTGCATCCTTTACTAATACTTTTGCTGTGGGGCTTTGAACCTTTTATGGGATTTATGCAGCAGTGAATTCACCCTTCAAAACAAGAGGAGAGTACATGCAGGAGACTCGATCCTCTTCTGCTCTAAGTTACTGCTTATTTATACCAAACAAATGTGAGCAAAATCAGCTTGTAAGCTCCAGACAGATTTTATGGTTTTACAACCCATATTACACAATTTAAATTATTTTTTGCTTCATATTCAGAACAAAATTCTGAACATTTATTTGTTTTAAAAAAGGGTTTAAAATCACGTCTTGTATTCCACAGCAATTTGTTCTGGGTGCACTCTCACGGTAGGAGATTCCTAGCTAGTGGAAGCAGACACCTCTCTTGCAGGGGGGCGAAAAAGTCCATGCACCATTTCCCCTATTTGCCGTAGGTAAATTATAGCAAGTCAAGAGCTAGAAACCGCACTCTTCGTAGTCCCTGTGATCTAAAATTAGTGCCTGGTGTTAGCATGCAGGATGGATCAAGTACTCACTCAGCCACTGAGGATAAGGTGCCAACTGGTGAGAAATTCTTACTATGCTTTTTGCACATTCACACTTTAGCACCCTAAGAATTAAATCGATTTGACCTGTAAGGCCTCTATTACAGATCTCTCTAAACACAGTTTTCTTTTAGGAAGCTTTACTACCCTTGAAAGGCAGCAAAAGAACATTTCAGTTGCCCATTTCTCCCTTGACAACCCAGCCCCGTGTTTTTCCATGTGCATCCCCAGCCAATGCTTTGACCCAGGCTCCGGAGCTGCTGCCGCCCCGGGCACTGGCCGGGCTGTCCTCCCCACAGGGAGCTGCAGCGGCTCCAACATCACAGCAGGGGAAGGAGAAGTGCCAAAAGGTGACAGAAAAAAATAAAAGAAATGGAGAAAAGTAACTTAGGTATTAGAACTTCTAGGTGCAAAGCTTGGGCCACCCTGTTTAAGTCATGAAAATCAGCCTTTCTTTTAAGGAATAACAGGTAGCACTGAACCATCCCAAACTGTTCCCATCAGTTGTGTGTCTATTTTCTCTTCTGGCCAATAATTCAGAGGTCATCCTGTAAAACAGCTGATGAGCATAAACTCTTTCCAGTACAGCCTCACATCACTAATTTAACAGTTATTGGAAAGTGTGTTGCAAATCAGTGCGATGTTACTTCGATATTTCGTGGCACAAGCCTTACGGAGTTGCACAATATTCCTCTGCCTCCTAAGGACAAGGATGCCAATTCATAAGGCACAGAGGAAAGACCAAGCAGGGAATGCAAAGTGGATTAGATATTTTGATTCTGTTCCAAACTCTAAGCTTAAAATATAAAAACTTTGGCAACTTCTCCTCCATAGAATTTGAAATGCTAATTTCTAACTCAATGGAGAAAAGTTCTTGCAAAGATTTCAACAATACATATGCAGGATTACTGCTCTGAGACTGAAAAATTCATAACAGACCTTCTCTGTAGAGGGAAAGCAGGTAACCACAACCACAAGAGAGGTGTTTACTGTAGGTTTCACAAGGAGCTCGGTCCAGCTGAAGAAGGAAGCCATCCCCACAGCCCTCTGGAAAACCACAGGCTTTGCAGAGAAGTCTTGGAAGGCAAAGCAGGGTGATAGAAATTGCTGGGAGAATCAGGCTGTACATGGCTAAGTCCTTGAAAGCTGCTGCATCTTCCATAATATGCAATTTTGAAGGTCTCAGAAAACAGATGCTCAGAACTTTCTGTCCAGGGAATGTCTTTGACGATCACACAGAAACTTTAAAGACATCATTTGTCCTTCAGATCTCTCAAAAGACAAAGTGGAATTTACATTATGCAAAAACACCCGTTTTGGTGCTCCAAAGCACAGAGGAAGGTGGAAGAGGCACAGGGGGAAAAGGAAAGTTCCCCAAGGAAGCATGGACTCACATATACTTCTGGAGCTGCCTGGGAGGAGGTGAGCAGCCTCCCCGTCTACCCCAAATAACTCTCAAAATAATAGCACCCTTTCTGGAACATAGGATCTGATCCTTGCTCCACAGCTATTGTGTTCCATTGTAACTGAGATTAGAGACTCAAGCATTTAATTGAATTTCCTTGAATTTGGGTGGGTGTAGTGAAGTGACAAATCCCTGTTCTCTCAGTCATGCCAGTTTCTGTTAGTCTTGAAAAGGAACATAAACCACATTAGACTCATTTTTATGTATTAGCATTTTTAGAAGATACATTAAACACACGTTTATAAAGACCAACTCTAAACAACAGGCAACAGAAAATTAGCTGTCTCCTGTAATTGACTACATAAGTGACAAACAGCTGTCAAACAAGATAAAATAATCATGAAAAGAGAGAGCTCTCATTCACCTGTGCACTGCAAAGTGTTACGCAACTAAATCTCCTTTATTGTTTCATAAAAGAATAAATTTCTCCCTAGCCCAGCTGAAGGAGAGGGGATTATTGTGGCAATCATTGGATTATACATGTACATCAATAGAGTCCAAAGATGCTTTTATCTCTTCCTTGTACACCCAAGGGCAACGGCTGTGCCCGTGAGTGTACGTTGTGCCCGGGTGCACCTTGGGGCTGCCCTGTCTGGGCAGAAACCTCCTGGAAGGTCAAGGAGTATTTCAGCTTTGGGGCTACCGAGGGCTTGGACTACACGAAAGTGGGGGCTTCACCTGGAAGGGCAGTGCATCCTGGTTAGAGATGGGGCAATGTCAACGCAGAGACATGGTGACAACTACACAGTTGCCATCTTTGCACCAGCATCTGAACTACCTACCAGAGCAGAGCTCTTGCCCTGTCTTTAGACATCATCTCTGAGATAAACAATAAGGCGTCAGACTCCTCTGTTTCTCCACACACCTTCCATGCAGCCCAGAGCCCTAGCACAGCCCAGAGTGCTGGCTGGGGCTATTTTGCACATCCTGTCTCAGTGAATTTAACCTGTTTTTTTCAAATTCTCTCACTGACAATTTTCAATATCACAAAACAGATCACATGTTCCCACTTAAACTGCAGAGAGACATTTCAGATGTGTGCACAGATTTATGGTGGAAAGCCAGAATACAAAAGCCTGATAAAATCGGGGAGTGAAACAAAGGCAACAACGAAGTGTTGCTGTTACAGATCACAGAGCAACTCAGCAGAAGCAAAGAACTTGAGTCAGTCACTGCAACACAATTAATAAGACAAAAGAGTGTATATCTTGAAGTACTATGTTTTCAAAAGGAAAAGCCTCATTGATTACTCCCAGCTCTGGCTATACTACCTGCCCTTCTTCTGAGGGTGAAACAGTAAGTAATGAATACTGAAAATAAGGTGCTCAGACATCCACATAATAAAATTATTGTTTCCCTTCAGAGCCATGCAAGATTTTTTCTTTCCAAAAACATAGTGTTCCACATCTGAGGAGAATCCACTGCACTGTTAAGCAGAGGCAAACAAGTATTTGTATAGTACGCACTCATACACACCATTCTACAGTCCACGAGGAAGGATCCTCAGTACAACTAGAAGCAGCTTTATGAAAAAATACTCTATGAGCTGGCCATGTATTTTTAAACTTATTCCATAGAGGCCTTTGCTGTCTTGCTGCGCTGATGTACTAAAACTTGCCTGATAAGAAAGCAGTTGCAGGACTTCTGTTATAATAACACAAATGCTAATGGTGAACAACACCCAGCAGCTCCCAGAGGGCTCTCTCAGGCCCCTTGATGCATAGGCAGAAAAGTGCAACTTCTACCGAAAATTTCTTCCTGAATTGCAGCAGGCTTTGAGTTTCTAAATCCCGTAGGCTGCACTGAAACTTCCAGACAGAAAGCAAGCAGTTTGTCACTTCAGAAATTCTTACAATCTTACATGTTGATAAGCCACGTCAAACAAATAAAATCAGACGAGTGTGTGAGGGAGGCAGGAAAAGAGGCTGCGTTGCCACTGAAGCAAACAAGCTTTGCACAGTAGCAGCAGCCACTTCTACTCACACTTCCACTGCCAGGCCCTCTTTCCCCTGTGTCAAATCTGCTCGTTCCTCTGCAGGATAAAGCCACAGTTGTTTTGCAGCTAAAGCTCCCAATCTTGCCAGCCTCCAACATGAAGCCCACAAATCCTAACACACCTACACAGCAGAGCCTCCTGCTCCCCTATGAGTCATTAAGCAGGCTGTCCCGCTTGGTGATGTCACCCAGCAATAGCCTTTTTTTTTTTTAAACAAATCCTAAAACGCCTCAAGCATCAATTATTTAAAAATATTACCTTCATTTTAATCCTGACCCCAGTGGCAAAATTACCATTACAAAGCATTTCCAAGTGATGCAGGAGGGTCCAATAGCCTCTAATAGTTGCTACGTCAATAAGGAGTAAGCAGGCAGCTACTCGTGTCACACTTGAGCTAAGCACAGAGCATCCAAGCCAGCAGCAGTAGGCAGATTTCTCTCTTACAAACAGGCAGAGAGCAGCTAGGATGTGTCATCAAAAATATAATCAAAGATCAACTGCATCATCCAATCTCATCTTGTACATTTTGCATGAGTCCATATTACACAACCCCTGCTCACACTGTCTCTAACCTGCGCCGGGTGATGTGTGGCTATGGCGCAGCAATAACCTTGCCTGATACTAATGGTCTATTCCCTGCCTAATTGCTCTTCCCATTAAAACTGTTTCTTTAACGCCCAGGCTTAAACGCTTCCTGTCTTCGTTTGAAGGCAGTGCCCTTGCCACATTCTGAGATTTAATAACAGCATTGTCAGCTATTTACACTGTACAGCTGAATTATCAGAGAAACACTGTTGAAATGTGTTCCCCTAAGCACAGTTACATCCTTAAGGGCCACAACCAAAACACAGTATAAACAAGTCAACGCTGCATTTGCAGTGCACAAAGTGCACAAATGCAATGGACAGCATTCAAGATGAAAGCAGGCAGAGATTTGACAGTGTAGAACTGAGGACCTTCCCCATCTGCTCACACCCTATCACAAAGTCAACAGGAAAACCAACAGCTGATTCAAAATGCTTACACATCCTTAAATATATGTTCATGGGTGAGGCTATTTATTGTAGGCACTGCATTAATAGAGCCAAATGAATACACAGCACTGCAGAAA
The DNA here is from genome assembly GCA_013400335.1 of Eurystomus gularis. Taxonomy (NCBI): domain Eukaryota; kingdom Metazoa; phylum Chordata; class Aves; order Coraciiformes; family Coraciidae; genus Eurystomus; species Eurystomus gularis. Next base: position 406,207 of record VZZY01016710.1, read on the forward strand.
ATCTGGATGCAAAACTATGCTGATGCCCTTGCTCTTGGGTTCTCAGCAAACTCATTGCTCCTCTCTGCGTGTTTCAGTCATGCTGGGAATATGTCTGAACAGTTTTAGACACTTTGTCAGAACTTGAACTAGTTAAAAATACTTTCAGTTTAAAGGAACTGAACATCAAATAATTCTTTTTAACATTTCAAACGTTGCCTTTGTTATCAGGAGACCTACTCATCATCCTCTTTTAAAATATAATGAAGGGCATGAGGGACATCCCAACTTTGTGGAGGATATTTTATTTATAAGTTTTTTCTTTTCTCAAGTGAATCAAATCAACAGTAGTAATTCATTAGGTTTGTAGCTGAAAGCAACTTGACTATGATAGCTCTCTTAGCATTAAGTTTTCTTTCTGTTCACTCTTTCTACAGCACTGTCTACGTGAGGAAATTTCAGTGAAATTTGCACCAAGGTATTCAAACTAGTTGCAGTAGTAGCAGACTTATCCTACTGTGATTTGCTGAACTTATCTCTAGCATACCCTATGATTTTTTCCTTAACCCACTGTGTCTTTCATGCCAATCATTCCCTTTACCATTTTTTTTATTAGCTGGTTTTGTAATTTCTCCCAATCCCACGCTTTCTTTAGAATTTACACAGGAGATTTTTTGCCCACAGTTTGTAACAATGCAGAGAGATGCACGTAACTAACTCCTCACATAACTGTGTGAGGTGACAAGGCCTCTCACTTGATGGCAGACTGGGATGAAACACTCCAACATTACAAGTTTGTTCACTCACTTGAATGCAACCACACCAAAATCCTACAAGTACAAAAATCCTTATGACAACCTATCTAATTGCTCTTTTTCCTTCTTTCTGCTGCTCATCCCACCAAGCTCCCTGCCTCTCTAACCTTACTTAAATTGTGTTAAATATAAGAAAGGAACTACATATAACAGGTTTTACACATACTGTTGAGGTCAGAGTTTTCCCATCCATTTCAGTGAATCCAACATACTGTTCCAGAACTCAAAGTTCTCTGGATCTGACTTTCCCACTTGATTTTGTACAGACACTTGTATCTGTACACAGAGATAATGAATCCTCCAAGTCAGAACAGCATCCATTTATGCCCACTCTGCAAAATGGGAATGGCATAAGGAACCAAGGCTGTGAAGGATAAAGCATCCCCAGCCAGCTGCTCCAAAAAATAATGAGATTAAGAGCCTCAGCATCTACCAAATCTCAGTCCCTTTCCTTGAACCACCAACACCATCACCAGCTGATGATGCCCAATATAATCTGCCCCCCTGAGCTATGCTAGGAACTGAACTGAAGCTGCTGATCTTAAAACCTCAAAAAGAGTCCCTGAGCTCACACTACTAAGTCACTTGTCCCAGGCCTGCTCTGGTAATGTTATCTGCCCACCACTCCCAGGGTCCTGCTCTCCCTCATGGACAGATGGCCTGGCCAAACTTTGGAGGGAGCCAGCACAAGAAGCCCATGGATTTCAGTGGGAGCTGGACAACAGCCAAGGCGAATTTCCCCTGCAGCATGCTATTCCACGCTGCGGAGCTTCTTAGGCGAAGCTTATCACCATGGTATCTAAAGTACTGCTGCTATTGGGAAAGGCCAGCTTGAACGCTGTCCAAAATTAATGTCTTCCTATAACACTAGCTTCGTCACTTCTTCTGCTTCCCTGACATTCTTTTTTCCTCATCCTCCCATTTGTTTGCCTTTTACTCCCCAAATAAAACTGCATGTTGGCCAATGGACACTACTATTGCTAACAGGAGAAGGAAAGAGTGAAAGGCAGACTTTCCTGATGCTCTTAAGCATCACTGCATAAGAAAAATACTACATATGACTGCTCTCAGAAATGCAGGCCCCCAACTGCACCTTCTCATGAAAATACTGCAGGAGGAACAGAGTTTTATTCATGAGTCCCATCTCGTTAAGATGAGGTTACTTCATTGCTTGATCCAGGCTTGGAAACTCACCTTTTCCCACCTTCCTGGAGGGAGGTGCAGGCTCAAAACCCACCTGGGGGAGGTATGTATGGATCTCAGCCAGATGGGACTAATTTACCACATAAGCCCCTGTGGAAGCAGCACAGAGAAGCCATCTCACATCAGCCAAAAGAAATGTGTGCTATGAGCTAGTTCATCATTAACCTGCATAGCACACACTTCTACACTGTTGTACAGCTTTCTGCAATGACTTCTAACACTCAGAGACCTGATATTCATTTTGATATCACTTATAAAACAGATATAAAATTCAATTTTATTGCTAGAGGATATTTAAATTAGTTGAGTTTTAATCCAACAGATAATATAAATGACAGCTTCAGCAGCTGTGAAGTGATTTATAGGTCTAATCCAAACTGGGTACTTGCCATACACATCATCAAAAGAAATATTTTGTAACATCAGATAAGGAAATAAAAAGATACTAAATAAACGAAAATAGTAAAAGAATGTAAGGACAGAAGAAGCACCCACAGAAGAAGAAATATCTCCATAAATCTTCTAGTAACTAAACCTGAAGCACCTCTATAACTGGAAAGTTAGCTTAGACTACTTAAATTGAGGTCAAATTCAACCAGACCCACAGATATTAGATGAGCAGGTACAGCTCACTAAAGACAGGGCCATAGACAAGTGAGCCACCTTCTTGGTTGTGTTAGCTCTGGGCTTGCCATACCAAGAGACAAATCAGGTGGTATTTTCAGACAAAGATTTCTACAGCTGGAAATGTGTTACATTGCGGTTTTCAAATAGCTATAGTTTAAGCTCTATTGAGGTAACAGCAGTTACCAGATATGCTGGGTAGAAGTAAGTAGTGACTTAGGAAAAGATTTGTTCCCTTTAAAGTAAACATTTATCCAGTGAGATCCTTAACAGTGGCTTGACCCAAAGACAATGGTTTTCAGCCAGCAGGAATCTTTGAATTGACTTGAACAGGCACTGAAGTACACTTCTTTATGGCTGGACACTTTTACACCACTGTTTTCACATCCTCTTTCAAGTTTTTAAAACATGTAAATTTCTTTTGTAAAACTTGACACTACCTTGCTACCTAGTAAGTTGAACTAAAATAACAGTTTAAACAGCTCAGCTCACAGCTAATAAGCAATTTAAATAGCTTTGCTAAGCTTGAGTAGCTATATCAGGTTTCACAGCACCATCAGTCACTGCCAAATCCATAGGCAGCATTTAAATGAATCATTAGCAATGGCCACCCCCAGGAAAAAAAAAAAAAAGGAAAAATGTTGTAAGAGCTAAGAATCAGGTTGTCACAACTTCTGTGAGAACACGCCTCATACACGACACCAAAATGTGCCCAGGAAGCAAATCCCACTGGAATTCCTAGGACAAAATGTATTTGTTCAAGTAAGAAGAGCACTTCAAGATCAGTGCTCTGATCACAACATGCTGCACAAAGACGAGTACAGAGGCGCCCATTTCACAGAAGGAAAAGCTGGAGCATGCAGGGGTGAAAGATTTCGCAGCAGAGATGGAACAGGGAGGAACCTGGGGGGTTGCTCCTATGTCACCTGTGCTAAGCTGTGGCTGCAATAACACTACCACAAACGTACTTCCATGGTCTCTGTATCAGAAAGGTGAATGGCAAGATAATGATGTGAGACACTGTCAAAATGTATATCCATAAAAGCTCCTTGTCTGTACCCTGTACAGAGTGTATGAGTGTGTACAACCCACGCCGAAACCCTGGGAATGAATGGCGCTGGGAGCTTGATCTCACGTGCATGGGTGTAAGACTGAAATAGCTCACTTGAAGTGAAACATGTTAAATCAGGATACTGAACTAGACTGGTGAACGTGCCTCATCCCTGTACGAGCCTGCACCACCCAACACAGCGTACGTAGCAGCGCAGACACAAGTGCAACCAGAGCACTCAAAAGCCTTCAAGTCCACACCGAGCCCAGAGTTATGGCTGACTTACAGAAGGGGTGGGGGGCCACTGCGACCTTCCTCTCAATTCTCTCCAAGCCACAGTTAAACTATTCAACTAAGCAGACCTAGCAGTACAGAAATGGTTAAAAATGACGACAGGAGAAATATTTGCCACTAGAGACACCCAGGTAAAATGAAGAAGGCAAGTTTCCCTTGGATGGATGTTTCTGACCATGCTGGACTCCGCGGGGCAGAGCTGCTCCCCACAGGTTTTGATGCTTCTTTCTCCAAATGTAAGGACAGTTTCTGTTTTATTTTCCAGTGGAACACTACCTAATTAAGAGGCAAATGAGGCCCTTGTAATCCCAAAGTAAAACACAGGGAGACACTCACTTAGATCTTATTTCTCCCCCTGCTCCTGTACTTCTATTCAGTACTCCTGGGTATCAATTTCAGGCGCATGCATGGCATTTTAATTCCTTATTTATCCATATTGTCTCGAACTATGTCGCTCTGACAATAATAAACAAATCTATAGTGGGAGTGTTCATAGTTGGAGGCAGCATGAGGAAGCCCAGACACTGGCGAACGGTTCCTTGCCACAGGGGGGTGAGGAGAGGCAAGGAAGAGAAAAGGTGTAAGAGAACATAATAGGATAAAAACAAAGCAAATTAAATGTGTGGGTTTGGAATCCCCCAAGACATTCTGGTCGAGAGGATCTCAAACCTATATATAGTTCAAGCCAAAACCACAACGTTAACCTCTGTTCCCCGGTACTTGGCTCACGAACTGCTCTAACGCCAGCATTTGGCTTTTGTCCCCTCGTTGAAGTTAGCGGACGGGGACAACGCCGCGCTGGTTTTCGGAAAGATGACGGCGAGTTCTCCAAGAGGCCGTCCCGTGTGACCAGAGACTTCTGGCACCTCAAGAAAACAACGGGGACGGGGGGTACGTTCACACAGATCGGGGAACACCGGCACAGCCCCGGCAAGTTCGCCGTGCGCCGGCAGCAGCCGAGAGCTCCCGCTGCTCGGGAGGACCCGAGCGCCAACCCCGGCACCGAGCGCGCCGCTC
>VZZY01016710.1:412152-428351 GCA_013400335.1 Eurystomus gularis
CCCCAGCGAAGCGCTGCCTGTTCCTGCGCGCCCGCCCCGCAGCCCGAGTTGCTGCGGGCCCCCGGGCCGCTGCAGGCACCTTTGGCCGATGGGCCCGGGCAGGCTCAGCCCCGCCGAGCCGGTCTCGCAGCCCGGAGGCACAACGGCAAGAGCACTCTACTCTGGTGCCCCTCGGCCCCCGGCAAGGCTGTGCCCGCCGTGGTCACTTCACACAGGTTTCATGAAGATAAAGAGAGGGATGATTCCTTTCCCTGGAAGGAAAAATGGCCCTGGTGTGGAAGAGCTGTGTTAGGGCTGCCCAGCCACGAGGGTGACTCCGGCATCTGGCACTGGCATCTGACAGGCAGCCACAGCACACGAACCCCCAGGAAAGCCACGGACCTGCTCGTTCAGGAACCCCCAGGAAAGCGAGCTCGTTCCAGCGCTCGCCAGACTGCGCTGCACAGACACAGTTATTCTTTCATGGGGAGAAGACACCGAGTTCACCTAAGAGAGGATTTTAACTTCTCCCACACAGAGTTATAATTAATACCCTGCCGTCAAGAGTGATCATTTTAATATTTTTTTTTAATCTCACGTTGATTCAACCTTTCTTTCAAATAAAGTTTAAAAGTTGTAGAAAAGGCTTTGTTTGCTTGCCTTACCTTTGTGTGTAACAACTGCGGTTGTCCTCACTGTTACCTGAGGACCTCATGGGAACCCTCAATGGAAAACTTAACCAGCAACCTAACACCTTCCAGCTATGGACAATGAAACTGTCTCCCACTATGACAGACAACTATTTCCTGATGTCTGGAACACCAAAATGGGATTTCAATCCCATACACTCGAATAAAGCCTAAACCCCCGGGGATTAAAAAAAAAGCAGAGTGAATTACATAGACACTTGTGAAAGGTGTGGGATGACACCACTCCAACATACCCGCTCCCTTTACTGTGGTCAGATGGTTACTGTGGATGCTGAAGGAGACTTAACTCCTTACCTAACCACTGATGTCTAGAGATTCCCATGTCCTGCTCTGCCAGCTGAAGGCAAGGTTCTGTTTCCTCTGAGACAGTCATGGCAAAAGTGACAATCCTTTCATGTTCATGATGGGCTGCAGCCTTAAATATTTCTTTGATATGACCATTCCTGTCTTCTTGTGGAAACAGCGAGGTGTAGCGTTCTCTAAGGGGAAAAAATAGCAGCCTAGCAATCGTGTGGAAAAAGCTCCCACCACAAATCTGATTTTAGCTTACTGTTTTTACACCATTTATTTCATTTGGTTAAATTATATACTCCATTCACCAGAGAGGAGTTGTCTTATCCTTTCTGATTAATTAGCTCATTTTGTTGAGTATCTGAAAGCTGTGTTTTGTGAACCAGTGCTGTACATGACTTACAGATATCTAACGGAATTGGAGCAAAATGGGGTAATGGACTTACTACATGTGTCATGCTAAGATGAAAATTGGAATTAGGAACTGCAGTTGCCTTAGCATTTTCTAATGTTGAATCTTTTCCAATCTTGCATCCAGGAGTGTATCTTCATCCCCAATTATAAAAAAGCTTCAGCTTATGGAGATATAATTGGCTGTGAAATTTTGTATATTGCTTTTGGTCATAAGGTCTTCCCATTTGATTTATGTTCTTTTCAGAACTGTCTCCTAGAGGAGACAGCATCGTCCCATTTCTCAAGGACCCTGAGACATTTGGTCTGGCAGAAAACAAGTTAACCCAGCTCTCTGCTTATATTTGTGTTTCTGTAAGTGCACTCCCTTCATCTGAAATTCCCTCCATTCTTCCAAATGGATGAGATACTCCTTTCTGAAGTGTGGCACACTGTTGTTGTCCTCTTACCTGTTCTGTCCTTAAATTAGTCAATGGTGAAAGTCCCATGAATTTGAGCGAGGCCCAGATTTCATGCAAACCATTTAACATCATCAATATTGAATGAAGTGATGGCCCTACGGACAGTTCCATCTTGAACTCCTCCGCCATCACAAGCAGTCCTCATTCGTGTATAGTTCCCACTGATTTACATTACTTTAGTATAATGTAGTATTCAATTTTCTTGAAGTATTTTGAGTTATCCATAAAGAGAACTATAAATATGCTATCAAAATTAATCAAGCTTTCATATGTGACATGATATTTCACTTCCGATTTGGCTCCGGTGCAGGATGTGTACATGATGGTAATTCAGTCCTCATTTAGTATTCACAAGTGTGCTCTTATTAGTGTGGCACAGTTAGGAAGACTCAAACACTGAAGGCACAGGATCCCTCGGTATGATTCCAGCTGAGCAATAAAAATATCCACATTCTGTAAATGGATGTAATTTCTTTAGATGAGAAATTTCTCCTATTCCCATGGGCCTCCTAAAGATATAAATTTTTGATTCCTAGACACAGACCTTTTCAGAAAACTGGTCTAACAACCAGGAGCCTGTACCCAGTCTGCATTCTGAAAAGCAAAGAGCTCACCTGTCTCCTCCTCTCTCTCACTGTTTCTGTTCTCTCCTTTTGTTTGGCTTTCACTATTGTCATCTTTTGCCACTCTATTTTATTTCAGGTACACTTTTATTTCAGAAAACCTGCTGTTTAGTCTTTTTCAACTATTATACTTCAAGATGGTCTTCTCCCTATTTCCCATGGCAGATAGTATTAAATAAAATATTAAATACTGCAATTTTCTCTTTTTCCCAACTAGACTGATGAAATCTGCATTTTTTTACCCCAGCAGAATTGTGCCATTCCCCTTTTTTTTTTTTTTCTTTGACAAATAACCAACCATTTTGAATCTTTAAATGTTATCCAGGAGTTTAACCAAAAAAGCTTTGGGGAATTCTTGATTTTTACATTTGAAACAGAGAGTTAGTTTTAAAAATCCCATGACAAATGGAGAATTAATGTAATTATAATATCACTGCATATAAAATTTTAAAGATGAGCAACTGAGAAAATAAAAGGTTTTAAGTCAGACTGTTGAAAATGCTCTGGTTTATGATTTTTGTTGTTAAAATCCACTCGATCCAGTATATAATAAATGATTTGGACAAAGGATCTATTTGTTTAAAAAAATCCACACTCCTGTCCTTTCAATTAAAATGTCAGAGCTCACAATAAATATCTGAGACCTTCAACAAGTCCTCAGGCAAGACATGTGATTTCTAAGGTAAAAGTGGTTTCCCTCTCCATTGTCCTCCAGAAATAAACCAAAATAATCCCAGAACAATCATGTAGGACTACTTCCTGTGTCTTTAAAAGCAAAAAACGAGAAGCCCATTTAAAAGCTTTTTGTCAATCACCTTTAAAAGAGTAGGTTGAACATTCTCTTATTATTCTTTGCAGTTTATTCTTATATGTATAATTACTTAGTGCCAAGAAGCTTCTGTCTAAGTGGAGTAATAGAAGGTACACGTGCTGCTTTTACCTCACTTTCAAAAAGTTGTCCTGTGAAATATGCAGATATCAGTTCAAAGCAGATTTTCATGTAAATGCAAAGAGCTGTCATCGTCACACTGTGGTATGTGCTGTCTTCTCAGTGAAGGCAAATACACATCTAACAAAAAGTAATATTAAATAAGATGTTAGAGAGAAAAGACACAGATACATAAAGAAAGCCAGCAAAACCAGAATAACACCCTACCAGCCACCACAGGTCCCCCAGCCCTAAATGTGAGTGCCCAGCACAGTGTTGAAGGCTGCAAAATTGCAAGAGGCTGATGGATTTCTAATAATACTGGTGTAGTCAAAGAGCATCTGTCAGAATTAATAAACAGTTTGGATCAGATCCTCTAGGCAACCTCCATACTTTAGCCTATTAGAAATCCAGCCCAGGACATATCCAGGAGCGCACACTGAACCTGAACGTTTGTAGAGGTGGTCCCATACTTGGAGTAAACCTTGTTCCTTTTAGCAGACCTACTTCTTTGCACTTACAAGGTAAGACAGAGAAAACATACTCCTAATTCTCCTTCTTAATGTTTTCATTAATGTAGACACTTTGATTATGTCCACTCCACTGCAAAGTAAATAAGGTTGGTTACTCTTCACATGACGGCTTTTTTCTGCACCTCATAGGTCTCGCTGCTCTTCTCTGGAATCATGCTAATTTGAACTGGTTTTGCAATGGATAGACTGGGACTCTGCAGAGCAGGTGAGGAGCACTGCACATAGAAGTCCCTTTACAGCTTGTATCTCAGTCTATGTACTTGTTTCATATACATCCTGATACTGTTTGTTTTTAATTTTCTTTTTTGAGCACATATGCATGAGTGGAGATCACACAGCAATGCATAAGTCTCCCAGCTGATGAGGTGGATCCTGAATTGCTCCTGAAAACTGTACCAAATGTGCTCAGTTTTCCCCTTCCAATATGCAACACGTTGCATTTCATATGTCCCTTTAGAAGTTATCATTTTTTTCACTCAACGTTTATTTTGGTCATCTTCTTTTTAAATCCCCAAAAGAAGAAAATAAAAATCCATTTCATCTGCAAGTACAGATGATTACTCTGGTTTTCTTCCAGGCTTACATCACAAAATTCCATTTATTTGTGATTTACATAACAGAAGTTAGAGCAATCAGGCATTGGTCATGTAGATGGGGTAGAATAGTTTTCTTTTAAACTAATTCAGATCAAAGTTTTTGGTCCTGGCAGGCCAAATTGTACAAGAGACTGGAGAAGGAAATAACTATATATATATGCCTTGTAAGTTAGAAACAAGACCCTCATAGTGTGCCTTGGCTGTGACGATGATGGCAACAGCCAAGGCTACTAGTAGAGAAGCAGATAATATGGAAGGGAAAAGATATTCACATTTTTGGTGAAAGAAGCTTAATTTTCAAACATGCAGAATTGCACGACCATTCACTTCAGCAAATCATTTTGCTCACATGTAAATTTTCTTGTAGCTTGGGAGTTTTTAATTCTCAGGCCCTTTCTACCATCTGTAACTCAATCTCTATTTTTTAAAGAAATTGCAGACATCTGTTTAAATACCCATCTCTTCTGTCACATGGAATTTTGGATTCAAAAATCTAAGCTTGAAAATAATACTGAAGTTGGATTACATTTCCAAGCAACCACAGACTGGCATTTTAAATGCTGCCTTTTTAATTAGCCCATTCCGCTATACTGGCTGTGTTGGGCTCTACAGTGCACGAACAATGTCTGGTGTGGGTTGGTGAGCCAGGCAAGGGGGCCATGCTGCCGCAGGGGCTGGAGGGATAGGGAAGAGGGGAGGTGGAGAAGACCCCCCAGGCTCACTGCATCTGGCTCTCCTGCAGCAGGAAGCAGGGCTGGCCTCCGAGGGGGCTGCAGGGCCAAGAGACTGTTGCTGAGCCTGGGACTCTGCTGTGGTCCTGCATTGTGTAAAATTCATCCTGCCTGTGAGACCAGAGCCAGCTCAAGTGGCATAAACAAAATGGAGTTTTGCTGCTCCACGCCTGACTTTCTGCAGCAGTGGGACGATTCCAGAGTGCAATCAGGGACATGCGGGGACACGGGATGCGTACAGCAAGAAGGGAGAGAGGGCAGAGCAGTGGGAGCCAGGAGAGGGGATGAGAAGGTGATGCAGGATGTTCCTAGGGCCTGTAGTGAGAAATGTGGTTTTTTTCTTTTTGCAGCTTGTCCTCCTCCAAGACACCCTGCCCCTCCCTCACCCTTCTGCCATGGTCCCAGATGTGCCAGCAGGCAGGTCTCCACTCCTCTGCTCCTTCCCTGAAGGGCCACTCCCCACTGCATCCCCATCCCCACTCTCCCAAAAAAACACTATTCCCATACAAAATAGAACAGAGGAAGAGAAGGGGGGGCAGACCTTTCAGAGCATTTTCATTCTCTAGAACTGCTTGCCTTGGCTGCTTGTTCAAATTCATACTTCAGACTGGTGCAAAATACTTCACTCGTTGTGCTTCTTTAGGACTTACTCATTGGTGGACTTTGCCCCTTAATCAGCTCCTTGCTTGCCTTACTGGGAAAGGAAAACATTTCCCTGGGTACACTCTCACTAAAGCTCATATGGACCACAGCACAAGAATTCTCTTCTCCAATTGTGGAACATATCTTCAGTTCAGGGAAGCCAGAACTAGCTCAGAAGTTGGAAGTGCCCAGCTATGAGTGACTTTCACAGACAGGGATAACTTTCATTTGTAAAGGAAACTATTTGTCACCACAAAAGCTATATTTTGCACCATTCTCTGAAAAAAAGTGCTGAGATTTTCACCCTGCACACTGTTCTATAGGAAGCAATTAAGATACATTAAGAAGTAGGCTAATATGTTTATGCTTCCAAAATGCATTAGGAAAAAACCCACAAAAACACCAAGAAATCCTACTGGACTTTATACCACTTTCAAATAAAGTTAAAGACCTTGACTTGTACCAGTCCTTAGGTCTAGGTCCTGCTAAACTACAATAATTAATCAATATTAAAAGGGAAGCCAGGAGGACACAAATCATGCAGAATTTGTTCTCTTTTTTACTGCACTAATAATTAAAATCTGACACAGTAGAAGATAGTTATTTGACAAAAGAACAAAGAGAATACAGCTACTGAAAACCGAGATGCTAGGAATACCTTGATGAGAAAATGAATTTTTAAAGTATCTACTGGGTGGCAAGTTGGGCTGCATGACTTCCCTAGACAAAACTAGCTCAAGGGGAGCCTCTACATTCCTAATTCTACCTCACACAACTTTGTTCTGCAACAATACTTGGATGATAAAATACATAAATGCTACCAATCAGTTAAACAAACACAATCAGATTTTTTCAGCTCCATATTTTGCTTTTTAAGAAGCATTTACTGTCAACACTCTTAAATGCAACCTCGTGTAATTCTGGTTAAAATAAGTTATAAAAGTGCTGATATCCAATGGTAAATACAGATTCCACTGTTCTGGAGAAATTTTACAGTCCTGGTGGAGGGGTATAAAATCCATATTTTTTGGAAAATCAGAATAAAATTTTTAGTTACTTGCAAATATTAAAAAAAAACCCCAAACATTTTATGGATATGTTTGCAGCTCAAGCATCTGGAGGAGTACTCTCTAGATCCAGAGTGGTTACCTGGGTTTTGAAGGATGGCAGGCAGCAGCAGCCACGCATTAATATCACACTAAGATTTTCAGCCACCGTTGGGGCTTTGGAGCCAGGGGAGGGATCACAGTGCACTACCATGGGAGATGACACCAAGCACGCCATTACAGAATTCAGTTTAACTCCATGAGACTTGGTGAAAGGTGTTTTAATCTTTAGCCAATAGAGAAGTATTAATATACACACACCAAAACCTTTTCTACATACTTGAGAAAATGAAGTCAACGCTATAAACTATGGATGACACAAATCCTCTATTTTTCATTTACTGTTCATTTGCAGAAGAGCACACGATTTATGTTGTGAATGTACCAGCATTTTTCTAAGTTTAATTTGATAGTGTTCCTCCAGGAATAGGCTAATCTTCATCCATACTCATCTTTAATAATATTTATTACTGTTCTTCTGCTCCTCAGTGGCTGACTGAATATTCCCTCTATGTCCATCTGGTGAGTGTGCTTTTCCCAAAATAGTCCATGAGCACTCTTCCCTGTATTTGCATGAGAGTTGTACTATTATTATATTTACATGGAAGAAGTCAGGTGATCCTGCAAAAATGTTTTTCAGTGATATCACTTGTCCAACTTGTAAACTGATTTACAATTTGAAATGTGACATCGTAACGGGCATGTGACAGAAGATCTAAGAAGGAAATGTTTCGTAGTCTCTTACAAATCTAGCCAGAATTGCTCTTTTTCAGCTCCTCTGTTTGTTTGCCCAGAAGAATTAATATTTGGTCAAAGAGAATAACCTGCAGATATTATTACTCAGTACTCAACTTTCTTCTAATACCTAAAGCTGAATTAAGTTTTTATTTAAGAACGTGGTTTCTGAGATACAATTCCATACCATTAGCTTAACTGGGCAAAGAGCAGGAGCCAGCCCCAGAAGCATTACAAAGCATGTTTTGAATACACAGGACATGCAAAGCCACAAATGCCAGCCAACCAACACCACACGCTTAAAACCACCATCAACAAACTGGAATTTCCTCATGTGTTGTGACACTGTTGTGACAAGTAACTTGATTCTTGAGAAAACAACCTTTAAAATGTATTTTCCTCTCCAGCTAAAGGAATTCTCACTACACAGACACCTTCAACAAGGCAATGCTTTGTATTTTCAATTGTTTTTACATGCAGGTGCTTCAAAACAATAACATCCACACAGAAGCCAACTCTGGCCCACACGATGCCAATGGAAAAAACCCTTCTTTTGACCTCACTGGGATCATGATTTGGTAATAACTGATGAATCCTCATTCCATTCCTGTGAGACAAGTGAGGGATACATAGAGATCACTCCACACACCATTGCAGCATAGTTGTTTCTGGAACATATCAGCTGTTGCAAACAGAGAGGAGCTCAGCACGCAGTTTGGAACAGGATGCAATGGCCAACACTATCTCCATCTGGAACAATACAGGAAATGCTGATAGCCAGCGTGGCATCACTGAAAATAGATTTTGGCCAGAACACAGGGATTAAGAGCCTCACTTTTCAAAAGGTGCTCTGGGACCTTTAATAACCATAAATAGTCAGGGCTTTGTATTTGTGCCTCACTGGAAAGATGGCAGCACTCGCAGGACGGTGTTTCCTCACACCACGCTGACACATTGCTTCATTACTGGATCATCTGCAGCTTTCAACAGGACTGACGTGACTTCCGAGTCAAATGGAGAGCCACAGCAAAGTCCTGACCTGGCTGAAGGCAAAATCACAACCGTACTTGGAACCAGTGGAACAAGGATTTCTCTCCCTCAAAATAGTCTGTGAGATCTGGCAGCAACATTTCCCATCAGATAGCAACTGTGAGATCTTCGATATCTTATGTAACTGCCATCCTTAAATAAAATGTATATCTAGCTCATCATTTTTTTCCCCTGATTTAATTAGAATCTTGCTTAGTTCTTCAGGTTGGCGAAGCCTTATCTTGCAATATGCTGCAGATTCTACTGCTTGGAGATTAATGTTTGCTTTTTAATTAAAGTTTTTACTTGGGAAGTTTGTGATACCCCCACACCAGCATTTAAGACCAAGAAAATAACTGTATTATTCTCTAAATGAGCAGCCATAGCATAATATGAAACAATCACATTCAGCGTATCACCAAAAACTACTGTGTGGTTTTCATTTATGTGTGAGTTTGTTTTTAATGAGCCTCCATCAAAGGCTCTATCAGAACTCTGCATTTTCCAAGATAATATCTCTAGCTTTTTTTAAGTTTAGACTGCTGAGTAGTCAGCATGTTCTTCTGCACTGGTTCCAAATCAACATTAGAAAACAGCGTTCAGCTGAGCACCAGCACACTAAACAGCTGGTTACCATTACAGCACAGCGTCTGCAGGCGGTGCAGGGATGGGACAGGAACAGTTGCAACTCAAGAAAGCGGTGAGGAAACCTGGAATTGGGAGGGTGAGCAAGGCCACAGGAACAGTGGCACTGTGGAAAGGTTCCAGGAAAGGAAACTGCCACTGGAGTCTGGGCCAAAGATGGAGAAGGGGATACCACAGTGCTGGGTCAGACAAGGATGCTATGCCTTGATATCCAAAGCAGGGGTCTTGGCGACAGCAGGAGGGGACGCAGAGGGGTGGCAGCCACAGCATAATCTCCTGAAAGATTAAGAACCCTTGTTTGCTGGAAAGAATGATCTCCAGTCCTAATTTAGTAACAGGAGAGACAGTTATTACTAGCAGTAGTGGTGACCTAGACCTAGCCCCAGCACAGCACAAACATAAAATGGAAAGATAGTCTCTGCCCAAAGAGCTTCCACATTTTGTGTAGGGTAAGGGACAATGCAGGGATGCACAGGGGAGCGCACGGCAGTGGAGAGGCAATGTCAGAACAAGAAGCAGGCCACTCAGTCCAAGCCTTGCAAAATCCTGCACGATTAGCTCAGCTAATTCACTTACACCTTATTTCACTTTAGCACAGTGTGGTCTCAACACAGATTGGTATCTCCGGAAAATTTTAAATTGTAAACCTGTCACTACAATCTGTCACTTCAGATTAAGAAGACACTCCAAACTTGAAGTACTACAAAGTTGGCCTATACTTCAGCCCTTGCTTTCTCTAATGGCCCTTAAACTTAAGAGGAACTGCAGAGAACATTCAAGAAGTCTCCTTATGTGCAAAGAGAACAGAAAGAAGGGAGAGAAATTCCTGTGCTAATGAACAGCTTCTTGGTAAAGCCCCCGGGGGAGAGCCATGTTTGGTATCTAATGGACGGGGCATTACTTAGACCAGTTCCACTGACCGGAGCCTTGGGAGGGAACAAAACACAGAAATGCTGTTGTATTTAATTTCCTTGAGCAGAACCTGAACACGTGCTTACATATCTGCAGTGGCTTTGGCACATAGATGCAGGAGGACAGGCGTGATCAAGGCCTCATTGCACATCTATCTGCAGGGCTGGCAGCAAGGACAGATTTCAAGCCCGGGCCTCAGAGAGGACACAGAGTCCCACGCAAGGAGCCTGAGGGCAATGCTCCAGTGCCTGGGGAATGTCACCATCCAGAGAAGGGAGACTCCAGGACTAAAATGGGAGACCTAGGTATCCTCTTTAGAGGTTGAATATTGGACTTTGTATCTGAGGCAACTGATTGGTGTGCAACATGCAAACTATCCAAGCCAGGAGAAACACTAGACGTTTGCTAAAAAGGCATAACCACTTCCTTCTGCTGGATCCTAGGTTTTGCAAGGATCTGAGTTTCTGATTTAAACATAACAGAAATTATTACCAGATGTGCCTGTCAGGGCCCTGAATGCACTGACAGGTCTTAATTGCCACAACCAGCTCCCCTGGGGCCTCCCCCCCACCCCTGCCAGGGCACAGGGGCTCAGGTAAGCTCAGCCCAGGGCCCTCAGTCCCTGTCCGGCATTGCAGTGGCTGTGCTGAGCTTCAGCTCCAGCTGTGCTGTGGCCACGCTGTGTGTGGCCACGGACCCTGCTGATCTGGGTAGTGGCCCAGAGACTGAATTTCTGGCTGGCTTTGGACTTGTCTCATCCCCATGAACTTGTCTGGCCCTCTTAGCTCTCAGCTGCCATCCCCGGCCAGCCCTGCCCAGGGGCTGTGGGGTGGGCCCCCAGCCCACCAGCTGTGCTCTCAGGTCCTTGTCCCTCCCTGCTTCCCGACAGCAAAGACTAAATTCCCCTTCTAAATTCAGTTAGGTGCTACTAATTTGCATCTAGCTTACAATTTGGTGTTTCCATACTGGAGCAAATCTGAATGTACTAGACTGGATATGGACACAAGGCTAAACTAAACTTAAATATCTGACTATAAAAGAAAAAAGAATGTGAATAAAATCTAGTCCTAGAAACTTCTACAAGTACCTCCTTTATGTTTTGCAACTATCTTAACAATAGGCAATCCATGGTAGCACTGATTCATACATCTCCACTTGCAGGATTACCTGACATCTAAAAAGCATCTGAGTTGGAGTTTAGACAGCTTGATGATTATGATGAGCTTTATATCTTAGCGTTTGGCTACTCCATTTTCTGACTTTCAAGCAGTTCCACAGAAAGTATGCTTTCAGTATCTGAATATTCCTCCCACTTTTTTTTTTTTTTTTTCCCATTTGTACAGTACCTACGTCTGGGAAAGAACATAACCTGTGCACCAGATGTGCTATGTAAAAACTTCTGCCTGCCCTTTAGCCACAGCATGCATGCCTCCACGGGGTCTAACCCACCTCCACCCCAAATGAGGAACATATGGAGCACCATGAATGGCAGAAACAAGACTTCGCTTTGAACTACATTCCTCCTATCAAAGGGCCCTCTGTCTCGCCTTCTTCTTCTCCATTCCTCTGGGTAATCACAAGGAAAGAACTGAACATTTGGAAAAGCCTCCTGGGGACAAATTCATTTCTAGTGTAACTCAGCTGAAGGTAATGGTGTTGCACCATGGATTAAAAATGGCACCATAATATTAAAAAGCAGAGACAGCATACTACTCTGTAATTACTGTCTAAGAGAGCAAAAATAATAAAAATGATTCATTCTTATAGACCCCAAAGGGCACAGCTGGCTTAGTTAGTTTAAAAGGTGAAAATAAAAGAAGGCAGCTAGAATGTAATGACTTAAAATTTGTATATATGTATATTTATATGTATAAATGACAGTCGGATAACACCACCTCTGCACTGATTTTAAGAACAATACACTAGAAATATAATTTAACGTGACTGTGAGTTTTAAAAGACCAATAACAGAAATAGCTCTTAGGAAAATTAAAGACCGACTTTCATACTGGCATAAATTAGGACTAAATTCCTTCTAATCAAGTGTTATACTGTTGTAAGCTTAATGCAAAGGAATTGGGCCCCACAGCACCAAGTGGTTATTCTGTAACACAATCAAGAAGGAGGAATTGCATTTTCCCCTTTTTAAAAAAGGACAATGTTATTTTTTTTAGGCAGTTAACATTTAAAGGTCATTGTTAGGGGAAGGAAACATTTTTTGTATTAAGTTTAGTGAAGTTGGTAGAAACGGCGCAGTCTGTTCCTTTATGGACTTCACTTTACAATACCATATGGAGGTGTGTGAAAGACACTCTGAAGCTCAGGAATATTGTACGATATAATGGCAAAGGCAAGGCAGAGATCTGACAGAATAATTGCACGGCCTTCAGAGGCATTTGTCAGTAACAGCTGTTACATCTCTGTCTTTCTTGTTATTTAAGTGAGCTTCATCTAGGCAATAATTCTTTTCAGCCAAGAGAATAATACCTCGTGATGAGAACTGATTTTCAGAGCACAGGAGGTCCTAGAGAAAGAGCACATCTCCAAATATTTCTGCAGATTGGCTAAAGAGCATCTCTGCTTACCTATCTCTCAGTGCAATGAATGGTCTAGCAGATACTTTGCAGTCACTAGTCACTCAGATGTCCCCTGGTGGTCTTACAGCCTCTTGTGCCCACAGAAGCACAGCTTTCCTTTAGTGTGTAATCAATAAGGCGGCTGCCACGCACGCCCTTTGTACCTGCCGTTAGCCAGAACACCAAGTCTTGCTCTCTCTAGCAGTGCCAGACGTCACCATTTCCTAGAATAAATTATCCATGGAAATTGGGTTTAGTTGCACAAACAAACCAGGCTTTTGGTTACGCTGTAACTGAGACACTGGAACAGGAATGAGGGGAGAGGGAAACTGGCTGACAGGAAATCACCCCACAGATTCAGCAAGCTAAGAATAAAAAAACAACAGAATTTTTAAGAGAAATACGTTTTCAGTAAAATATTATCTGGTGTATTATTTTGCTGTTAAAAAAACCCCACCAGGATCTATAACAATCTGTGGATGTTTCTCTGCTCGTTCATTTATAGACGAATTTTCCCTCGATCAGACAGGCCCCCATGACCAGGGATGTTAGCTCCTTGGCCGATTTCTCAAGGCAAATATTAACATTGAAGTAAAAGGATCCCTCCTGTTTAAAGATGTAGAAATGCACAAAACATATAGCTCTCCTTTTATCCTACTACCAAGACACATGCTGACTTTTCATAAAAAATGCCACAGCTGCCAACTTCTACTGAGGTAAAGCAATGAACCCAATCATAAAGAAACAGAAAATTGCAAAAAATATAAGATCTTAAATAAATAAAACATGAATAATATTTTCCTTTTGCTTCTTGGTACAGGCTGGTTATCTTGTCCAGCAGACTTACTTCTTTTCCCCATAAGTGTCCACAGGAACAAGTACTAGAAATTTTAGAAATTAATTTTCAAATGGAAGTTGAGTATAATGAAAACATATGAGTCCAGAAGCTGGGGATTTATGTAAAACATCAAATACAAAGTCTTGTAACAGAACAGGAAGAGTTATCAAGACTAAACAATTATAAAAAGAATTGTCATTTTCCATTGTTTCAAGGCAAACAAGACTTTGCTAGTTTTAGTGTATAGTCCTTTTTCTTCTGTCAGGAAGATTCATTCTGAAAAAGCTCCATTAATTTCTGATAGGCTAAGAGGAACAACTCTTAGTTTAAAATTTAGAAGATAAGACTTCATCTAACAGTATGTTATTTAACGTAATGAAATTCACAGGAAAAAAGCAAACGCTTTGAGGCTTTATCACACTACAGTAGAGTTCAGAGATACTGATTAGGAGATTTTGTTCGTACAAAAACAACACATTAATTACCTGGAGAGCCTTGAAGTGAGTAGAAAGATTGCAAGAGTGGATTATCAAGTCCTCAGCCTTGACAACACTTGGAGCTAGACCTTTTAAGTACTTGGCCACCTACTATATATGTATGTGCTACGTGAGGCATTTAGTAGGTGTTGAAAGTCCTGTTCAGTGACAATATCAGTTTTTGAGTACATTAATTCCTTTAAAAATGACCTGCCGCTTTGGGTTTTTTTCATGTGCTTTGAACTTCAGGATTACATCTACGAGAAATCCTAGGATATTGCCACCCAGATCATGGTCTCCTTCTTGAGGTTGTAACCCATAGCAGGCATAAGGACGTCTTGAAAAAACATCCAAAGCGCAAGTCGCATATATTAATACATATGATACATATAATTTTGTGCCGCCTGGATTCAGCCATTCCCTGCAAGTGTTTTTCTATGTGGAACATGCTGATGAGAACACTTTAGCACAATTGTAATTTGCAAAGTGCGCTGCTCACAGCATTTACAAGGGGACCATGCCTTCAACAGAACTTATATACATGCTTAGATTATGTGCATGCTTAAATGTATGGATGACTTGAGTCTATAATTAAAAGTTTAATATTAAATTAAGTTGCGTCTTTTGATGAAAAATGTCACCCATGAAACAGGAGAGTACAGCCTCAGAAGAAGTATCTCCCTTTTACTAAGGATGATCTCATTAATTTTATGCATGAAATCCTCTGTAGACACACCTGAAACTATAGTATCCAGTGGTCAAAATGAAACACGTCTGGGAAGAAATAAAATCCTACTTACCTCTGCCTGTTTTAAAAGGGCAGTCAGTGAAACAGGGATTATATGGGGAAAATTTAAGCTAAAATATACTATTTTTCAGCCTAAATGACAATTTGTTTGACTTAGAACTAGCCATCCAGAGTAAGATATTTGTATTAGGCTGTTTGGATTGAGGTCACCATTTCTATTCTGCAAGTGACAACACACTCCTGCTATAGGTCACACAGGAGAGCAGACTGTAATTATTGCTGTTTATGTCAAACAAAGGGCACTTATTCTGGCCTCGTATTTTTTTAGAATTGGATGCCACTACCGCTGCTGCTGGGGTTTTTTTTTTTCAAGTGATGTACTCGATTATCAGTCTTTATGCTTTGCTAGTGCCTCTGAGCGACAGAGTCTCTAGTAGAGCTCATAAAAAACCATTGCCTTCTGAAAGGGTCCTACAAAAAATCCATTTCTTGTACACAGCGCGAGAGATTGTTTAAAAACCATTGGCTTGGGAGCTGTGGCCAACAGCCGTGCAAAGACGTCAGCGTTGTGGAAACAAGGCCCATCGGGGAAGGGGGACACCAACACCATTCCTGCTGTGGGAAGGCCTGGATGCCACCCGTCGTCCAGAGGAGAGAGGCAACACCACAGCCCCAAACCCCTCATCGGTCTGCGAAGAGCCAGGGCGGCAGCAGCGGGAGCGGGGCCAGTGCCCGCCAGCGACTGACGGGACTGGCTCACGGAGAGTTTTGACGCCCATGCAGAGCTCCACGTGGGTTAAAGGCGACAGGACCAACCACCACCCACAGCACCAGGTGGGAGCCTAAACACGCTGCTGAGGCAGATGCCAAACCAGAACTATTTTGGTTCGTGAGGAAATATTTAGCCGCCAAAAAGGCTTCGTGTCATCGTACTTCCCTCACACAGCAGCCAACACATCCCTAAGCTTTTTCTGTGGGGGGCTGAAATACACTTAAATCGCACTATCCACAGCTGCAGATCTAGGGCTGCAGGCGTCACATTCACTTTACCTTTTGCAGTTGCACCTTCCTGTTAAAATTCAAATATTTCAGCTGTCACCACCTGAAAACCTGCGCAGGAGCCAAGGAAAGCGCCCCACGCATCCCAAGACTATTTATGCCAACGCGCTCTGTACCAAACCCCGGCCGAGGGCCCGCCCCGCCCACCCCTTCGGGCTGCTCTCGCCGCC
>VZZY01016710.1:428475-454300 GCA_013400335.1 Eurystomus gularis
CAGCCGCGGGGCCCCGGCCGCTGCGAGGGGACCGGGCCTCGGCCTGACGCGGTGAGGCGAAGGCGGCTCCGGCGTGAGCCCTCCCGCGGGAGCGGGCCCCTTCGTTGCTCAGGGCAGCGTGTGGCCTTAGGCGGGCGAAGGTGGCGGGTCTCCCGTTACCAGCCTCCGCGGGATGAATACTTACTTTAAAAGTATTAACGGTGAGGAGAGCAGCCCCCACTGCCCTTTGGAGAAGGCAGTAGTGGTACGCGATGGGTCCCCAGGGCAGTGTTGTCCCCCTGCATCAGAAAAGCTTAATCTGGAAGTCTAGAGGCAAAGACCTCTAATGCTGTAAATCAGCCAGGGCTTGTTAAAAGAGGTGCCATAGAGCATCTGCTGTTACGGCCAGACTCTTACTGCTGGACTAGATAGCACCAACGTCTGAAGTGCAAGTGCATATATAGCCAGGTAAATAAAGAAACTAAGGCCTTAAACACAAATCCCATCAGAGGGGCATATTATGAGGTAATTTAATATGCTCTTAGGTGCTGTCCTTTCCCTGAATCAAGTTATTAACACATAAATTATCGTGAATAAATCTGATTATTTTGCTTTGCTGCCTATGTGCTTCCATAGGCTTTGCCATAGCAAACTTTTCAAGTTGATCATAGTCATGTTTTTCCTGTCAAAAATGGATTAGGAGTAGATCAGGAGCGCATTCTGAAGAAACACTTTTTTCTATTACTAACCCTCAGAAATGTCCCATATCTTTCCACCACAGCTCATCTAACCTAGGTCTATCAAAATTGATTCAGAGATGCTGCTGTGTAACAGCTGACTACATTAGGTATTAATCTGAGTTGAATTTCTCCTGTGTGGGTGGAGGCCCCTAAACCCACTCCCTGTGTTTAGACAGGTCAGTGTCTGCATATCTAGTACAGATGTCCAAAGACTGCACATCGAATTGGAACTGCTTTCCATCAGAGATAACCTGTTCAGAGGAGTTATCTGGTCTTAGATTGTCAGGACTCAGGAGTCAGTCATGGATGCTATCTGCCCAAAACCTAACTGCTGTGTTAGCCTGGGCATAACTTCTAACTGTCCTTCATTTGCCCTAAGTGGATTTTGCTAGCTATTACCATAAGAGTCTTCGTACATTGCTAAAGCCACTTTCGTTGTGTCCCTCTTGTAAAGTTTTCAGAATGACTTCCTTGGCTGACATGCCCCTGAATTATGAAAAGATGTTTGCTCATCGATTCACATCAGATGATGAAGAATACCAAGAATATCTGAAACGCCCTGCAGATCCCCCTCCTATAGTTGAAGAATGGAGAAACAGATCTGGTGGCAACCAGAGAAACAGAGATCGGTACTGATTTCTTTCTTTTTTTTTTCATTTTAATCTCAGTACTTTCACAAATATGTAGTTAAATGATCACTTATTTCAGACGAAAGATAGGAATTTGTTCTGTTTCCAGAAGTATCTTCTTATTACTTCATAGGTAACTGTTTAAGAGAAATAGTCTTCTCTGAAAAGTAATGAGGTTTTACATTTTCTCTGTATTGATAGTCAAAGTTACTGCATTGTGTATAAAAGGATTAAGTAATTTGATTTTTAGTAAGGAAAGATGAGAGTTCTGCAAAACTAAGCAGTCTGTCTTCTGTTAGATAATAACCAGCAGGAAAACATGTGAAGGACAGGCTAATAGTGTGATTATCTGTTGCTAGCTGTCCAGAAAAATTTTCATATGTAATCTAAATGTTTACTGTACTTGGCCTGTACTTCTTTTATCTAATAAACATGACTAGAGAGTCCCTCATCCATTCTGTCTAGCAAGTGCAGTGTTACCTGTCTACTGCAAAATGTTTGGAATTGTTTCTTCGGGATGTAATTGCAGCTTTTTACTGAATTCTTGACAGTAACATCTGATTTCTGTGTGAGTGAAAAACAATCATTACAGCATATAGTATTTTTGGTAATACTGGCATCGGCCTTCAGTATAAAATAGTTAAACTCCAGTCCAACTAACAATTGGGAAGACTTCTTAGCTAAATATCTAAATAGGTTTTGTGCTTTATGTGAAGAAAAGAAGGACAACATTTTGAATTTTTCTCACACTAGAAACTTGTCATTAAGTTAAACACAGAATCAGTTTCTATAGATTAACAAAAATGGTGATTGTTTAAGGAGATGTTCTTACAAAACTTTGTGGTTCTTTGAACTAATGAACTCTTTCATTCACACTCTGGTCACAAAGTAAATTTCATGTAAATTTCGTGTCTACATCACCCCATTGAGATATCCAAAGAAAATGACTGTGAGGCAGCTTAAGTGTTGATAGGAATTGAGATACAGCTGAAAAGCCAAAATTTAGACTGAACAATGGCTAAATTCCACTGATAAGATACACTCCTTTGAGTATTAGAATCTACAGGAGACCATGAAGTAGTGGTAGTAGAAGACCAGTGGTAGTATGTATTTGAGAAAATATGCAAATTCCAAGACTCTATGCTGTTAGCTAATTGGCACTTAAGCCAGCTTTCAACCATGAAGCTACTAGATTGAACCTGGCTCTGATACAGCTATGGCTGTATCTTCTGGTTGCTCGTGAATACTTTGTGTTAGGAACAGGCTGTCCTTCCATCGCTCGGCAAATAGGGTGTTGGGTACGAGTAAGAAATCAATGAGTGATCTCAGATGACTGTAAAAATGTTTTCATCAGTTTGGCATAAAACCGGGTAAGTAATGAGTGTAAGAACAGTTGCCTGACGGTTTTCATGAGAACTAAAATCTAAGAGTTCATTATCATTCATCTTTTTAAAAACAATTTGTGTGAATCTTTGACATTTCTTTTCATTGCAGGTTTCAAGATGGTAGACATTTTAGGGGGGACAGATACAACTGGCAAGGTGACTATAGATCTAATCAGAGGCCAGAAAGAAGTTGGGGCAATAACTACCAGCAGCACAGACAAGGACAGTCGTACTCCCACTACGGACAGTATGGCTACAACTCCTACAACCCAGGGCCTCGTTACCATCCCTACTGATGATACGTGTCGTTTCAAAGTCCAGTAATGCTATGTAACAAATTCAGTTAGACTTCCGGTTTTTTATTTTTCCAGTTTTATAGATCACTAAACAATTAGTATTGCAGTCCATTGCTGTTTATCTGTAGTGTGACTTGAAAAAAGGGAATACCTTTTATTAATAAAAAAAGTGTATTATACAGTTTGTTTAGAGTCTGTAGATCTTAGATTAAATTTCTGTCTCATTCTTTTGTCTGAATGCATAGTAGTACATTTCTTCCATCACTGAAACTCCTCTCTGTTACAATTTAGAAAACGTAAGAGGTCAGGGGAAGATAGCTGTGGTTTGTGTGCAGCCTATAGCAGTGGCACATTGCCTTAAGATGATTCTTTCTGCAAGTGACGTACTTCTCTGGAGAGAACGGCTTAGTGTGGCTCTTGGTAGTGAGAAAAGCTCAGTTTGCTTTGAATTTCAGAGGCCTTAGAACTGAGGAGAGATGCTATTTCAGAAATATTCTATGGGGCCAGCATAGTGTCTGTTGACTCAATGGCTCTAGTTTATTTGCAGCATTCCTCTTAAGACATGGCCTAAAAGTTGGAATAAAAAATAAGTGGTTTAAATATATGTATCTTCTTATTATTGTAATAGTTCAGTGATACGCTAATTTTACATGAGAAGTGACGTCAGACTTAATCTGTATCATCTTAAAATAGAATTTTGCAATTCCTGTTTCAGTGAAGCTGTACAATTTTGATGATAATTATAATTAGTTTGTATGAAATATGTTGTGCGTGTTATAGAAGAAAGGAACCATCATCAGTGCTGTACTTCTTTTGTATGAGAAAATAGCATAAGCAGTGCAGAGTATTATTCAGTTCTTAGAATTTATGTAAGTTCTGTGGTTTTTTTTTTTTATTCACACAATAAAAGTATAGTTCACATGCAAGGCTGTTTCTGAATATTTCTGAAACCTACCTTTGAAGGATTCAGAATTGCAAGAGTGTCACCTCGGCTGGCAGCTGCACAAGCAGCAGGACTAACAGATGAGTGTTAATACCGGACAGCTGCTGGTTTAAGTTAGAAGAATGGCCAACTCAGCTGCAGTCAAGAGGATGAGACACATTGTGATTAATTAGAAGTCTGGAGTGTTAATCCCCTATCTTACATTCTACTTCAATAGGGTCAAACTTCTCTATTTCACCATTTACGTGATAAGCTAATTTGTATCAGGAGAGCGGTGCGTTTCTGTGTACTTGACATTTTCTTCAGCTGTTGTACAGAAACACGGAGTCATCTGTGCTGACTGCTGTAAAAGTCACGACATTATGTGGTAAGGAGCACAAATTAGTGCATCTTGATTTGAAAACAATAAATCTAGAAGTCAAAAGCACAGTCTCCTGGCTCATAAGATGCTTTTAAGAGCTGAAGAGTGGGTTTACGGTTCATCTCAGAAACACACACTGCATGTTGCTTTTACATAGTCTGCGACACAAAAGCCACCACACAAGTTTCTCCACCTACCTGCTAAGTATTTGTTCTCTGCTTTTCATATAATATTGTTAACTCTGATACCTACTCCCTGAAGTATTTGCCTTGAATTCAGTTGTTAAACCTTAGAAATCTTTCAGCGAGAGGTTTGGCTTTCCTTAAGGAGTTCTACTGGATGAAACGCACCCTTTTTAACCCTCATTAATATGGCGGAGCTGTGACACTGGGGGATGTAAGACCATGCAAAATCCTTACCTATGCACTGTGAAGAGCCTGCAGGTTGGTGCAGTGGAATTCCCATTTAATGCAGAATCACATGCACGGCAGCAGATATCCCAGGCTCCCACCTCCAGGGAGGGAGTGCATCTCTCTGCTAAGAGCCTGACACTGCCAGCTATGCCACGGAAGTCAGGCTGTGCCAGGATGTTCTTCTTCCTTACCATCTGGAGTAGCATCTCAGGTTGAAATAAAACCTGACAGAAGGAACAGATTCTGTCTCAGCTGCTGCCTTTCCTCAAACCCAACAAGTACTTTATTTTTAGTGTCTTTCAGCTAGTGAATAATTTACAACATTGTGACAAGCTGTAGAAGCAGAGAGATTATGATGGCCAAAGTGGAAGTTATGACTTAGAATCACACATTTCATCATCTCCGCTCTCTTGTATGAGTTTCTCAACTGTGAGACCAGGAGAGACATGGGCCAGTGCAGCTTCCTGGTTTCTGTCTTTGAATTCTTGACTCCATCTGCCCCAAAATTAGAGCTTGTAATTCAACCTCAAGGACCAGTCTGATTCACAAAACATTTCCTTGGAACAATTATGGCAAGAATCTAATTTTTTTTTGGCGGGGGAATACATTTCTAAATAAATGCATGCCTTGCACTGGGCAGAAAGGTAAACAGAATTCAGAATATATTCCCTCCAGCAGTTTCCATTTAGATGAATTAGTATTTATGATAAAAGTCCAGTTTACTGTTTTCTGTCAAGCTAAATAAAACCAGTAAGTACTGCCTGCGGTTACGGTTTGTGCATTGCAGTGTGTTACAGATGACAACACTGAAGCTGGGTAACTGTACCATTTGCAACTTCAAACGCTACAGAAATTGTTTGCTTTAACTATGCTGGAGATTGCAGGGTAAACATTAAAATTCAGCGTCTGGAACCTGACTTTTAAGAGATCTCTTCCATCTGACATTTGCTCAAACATCATTATTATGAATAAAACAAAAGGAAGATACGTATTAAAAAATGACTGCCACATTATCAAGAGTTTGAACAGCTGAGAAGTTCTGAATATGGCTCTTGCAGCAGTTCTAAATGCACCCCTGAACACATGCAGCAATTTTGTATGGACTGTTAATTGATACTGAAGAATTATCATGCAGAATTTCAGCTGCTGTGGCAAACCACTAAGAAAATTCAGTAGCTTTTATACAACTTCTTAACTATCATTTTAAAAAATGCTAAATGCTTTCAAATCATAGCTAAGCCACTAGATACTTGAAGGCCAAAGAAAATGCATAGTAAAAAATAATGTCTTCATGTGATTTGTGAGATACAAAATTTTACAAGCGTTCACTGCTATTCAGCCTCGAATTTATCCTAGCTCTGCAGCTGGGCATTGAACTGTGGTTAGTCAGAAGCTGAACTAGTTATGAGAGGCTCTCTAGTAGAGATTTCAGACAGGGAAGAGAAATACCATTTCTGATTTACATATAATCAACATGCAACTTCTAGAACAAAAGGGATATTTAATCTACTGTTTAAATGTATGTTAATATTTTTCAGCAGTTATATATTTGAACATATTTAAACTTGTACTATTAATTTACTAATAAATATTTTGCTTAACCAAGAAATGTGTTCGCATTTCCTTCTTATAGTGAGATGTTGGAAGGCAAATTGAAGCTCAGGTTTTGCCTGCCACCACCCCTGTTCCTTAGGGAAAAAAAAAAGTATCTCTGAATTGCACAACTGGGTGCGTTTTGCTAGCTGATCCAATTTGTGCAGTCACACCTTCTCCAACTCTGACAAACAAGAGCGGGTAGGAACATGGAGCAAGAAGGAAGGGAAAACAGGACTGCTCCTTAGAGCAGCTACTGACCACCTGAGGAGCTGTTTACTGAAACTGCACCTCCCTCGCCTTTCATTTGCCCGTCAGGAAAATTTACTGTCCCCTCGTCCCTGTATGTTAGAAGAGAGCTATATAACCCTGCTTAAATTATGCACGGTGCTGATACTCTATGCTAGGCAAGATTATAGGGCAGATCACGTTTCCCTGAAAGCACCTAGGAAATACGCAGCCTGATTCGAGACACTCGGAACTAAATCCTAGAGATCAAAAGAGCCCAGCAGCTCCAGCTCTACCGTGCTATGGTGGTGCACAATGATCTTGCCTCTCAAGAGAATTATTTTTTCATTAGGCCCCG
Source organism: Eurystomus gularis (assembly GCA_013400335.1). NCBI lineage: Eukaryota > Metazoa > Chordata > Aves > Coraciiformes > Coraciidae > Eurystomus > Eurystomus gularis. Next base: position 435,401 of record VZZY01016710.1, read on the forward strand.
CAGGCTGGAATTTATTTTTGTGTTTACCATGGCCTATATTTTTCTTCAGTAAAGCACGGATTGCACTTAGTGGTTGTCAGTCCTCATTTGCTTACGCGAAACAGTGATGCTGAAGTGTTATTGCTACGCAGCTCACCCCTTGACTTCCTAAGTACTCTGTCCTGTTAAAATGCAAATCTATTACAAGAGATGGTGAAAGTTGGTAATAACTATGTGTTTACTCTAAGTGTAATAAACACACAACAGGATAAATCATATAATCATTTCCAATGGTGACCTTTTGTGTTATCTGTGACTAGCAGGAATACGAATGAATGTTGTCTCTTTCCTAACACAAAGATACTTTTTTTTCAAATAATACTTCAGCAGCTGGATGACTTTTTCCACAAGTATGGGCTGCCTTCTTTTTTTTCACTTTGCTTCCTAATAAACAATATATCGAACTTTGCTTTGCTAATAAACAATAGAGCAATAACAAGTATCAAAGTTATTCCTGCTCATTGTTCGAAAAAAAAACCCCCTTGCCTATTCAAAAGAAGAGTTAAAGTTAAGAAAACAACTTAGTTGTTATAGAACTACAAAAATAATCAAGGCCCAACCTATTGAAAATGTGCTCAAGAAAAAGAAAAAAACAAAGCAGTAATAATTGCCAAGTGCAACCAGCCCCAAATGATTACATATTCTTTTTACAAAATAAAAAGAAAATTGTTTTTTTTCCATAGCAAAGGCCTGTTTTTTAAGTTTTACCCTTCCACCATCATCATCTTGATTTATGAATGCTGCTGAGACATAAAACAAAGCATGTTTAGGAATATTGCTTCAGTGGGTTTAATGGTGTGAACATTTGAATACAGCACATGAAACCTCTGGAGTTTAGCTCAGTTTAGTGCAAGAGCTCTGTGTGGACATGTTCTCCTCAGATCAAGCACTCATTTATAAACCACACACTTGAAACACCCGCTCTGAAGTCTGCTGATGGAACATCAAGCTTGAGGTGCACATACCCTCCTTTAAAGCCCAGCTACAGCTAAACTGCTATAAGAACGTAAAGAAGCTTTACCTTAAAATTGCCAGCATGAGCAAATCCCATTTTTCCACCCCTGCAGCTCAGAGGATACTTCCATCAGCAGCATTAAATTTTTTGTTGTTCTAAGGCAAGATGGGAGTGGGAGGGTGTGTTGTACAGCCCAGGCAATGACGGGAAGGAGCATGGCTGAGCTGAAGGAACCATTGTTTCATGGCCATTTCCTTATATAACCTGAACCCTGTAGGGAAAAATAAGTTTTGAGATTCGATTACTGGTTATCAAGTGACTTTACTGCCATGCCACAGCCTGGGGAAGAGTGGGGAATAGAAATGCCTTCCTCCTCCACAGACGTCAGGGACCTCCCCAGCATAAAACAATCTGGCGGGTTATGGACCTGGAGATCTGGAAGCAGTTAAGCAGCCAGCTCAGTACACTGGCAGAGTTAAGTCCTGAAGTAAGGTGGAGAGATCCAAGGGACGATAAACAAATAGCTATTGATCCCATATCCTGCAGTCTGGGTAAATCCAATTGAAGAATCTCTTTAGACCTCACCAGCAGGTTTTTAGTTTTTATAGACAAAACGGATTAGTGCTAGCTAATAAAGGATCAGTCTAATCTTTCTTCCCTCCATACCTTCATTAGCTGTATTGTAACTACTGGCCTAAAAATGTTTTTTAAAGCCAATACTGTTCTTACTCGCTCCTTCCTGTATCACTGCACAGGCACCAGGCTATTTATTTCAGATGTATCTGTTTTACTACTTCCTCATATTCTTGAACAATCCTGAAGACAAAACCTTTTAAAGCTGCTTTAAAATTCTCGAAAGACAACTTTGACACAATGCCAGTCATTCTACCTGAACTAGAAAGAAAGGAAAGGATGTTTTCAAAGATAGAAACACACGTATTAATTCCCAGCCCAGCTACAAACCGCTTTTAAATGCTTTTGCAGCTCAGCTCCCATCTGTACAACAGTGGTTAAGTTTGCTCTGTCTCCCCTCTTCTCTGCTCTGTATTTTGGCTACAAATCCTCCCAGGCAGGGGCTACTCCATTTAAAGCATAGGTATGGTGTGTAACAATCTCAGCTGGGGTCCGTATGTCCTGACAAAATGCATGAGCAACATTCTGGTGAGTTAATTAATTTGTTTGCTGATTTTAAAATATTTTCAAACTAAAACTAAACACATTATAGATATTATGAAGGCAGTGACTTGATTTAAACACGGTCTTTATGTCACTCCATAGTTATAGAGCATTTATAGGCATAGAGCTGGGATTTTTTTGGCCTAGCAAGATCTCAAAGCTAGACCTGCACTAAACAGTAAGTGATTCTAGTCCTATGGGTGCAGTAGAAAAGCCCTTCAAAAATGTAAGTAGCATAAAGATAGCCTCATCATAGCTAAGATGTACAGGTAGACCCGTTTGATAGTCTACACTGAATTAAAGAGAGGTGAATTAAAAACAAGGGAGCAATCTATGCAAACCAGACTGTACATCAATAAAACCTGTGACGGCTACCATATTGAATGTACTATTCATTTACATCTGATTGTTTTTAAAAACATTCCTGCACATAGCACATAAACATGGCAAGGGTAAGTAAATTTCCAGCCTTGTGTATTACAGTGCTTGCCTTTTAAAAAAATCAAGTAGATGCAAAAATTTTAATGCAAGCTATTAGAATTACATAGTTTAAAAAACATTAAAGTTGTTCTCTTCACCTCCAGCAAAAGAAGAGGAAAGAAAATACAGTGTTGAGGGGGGGGAGTGGATGAGTCAGTCTTGATGAACAAGGCAATGTACTGGTGCAGGAAGAGGAAAAAGAAGAGTGATGGAGCAGCCATTGCAACAAATGTGTTTTGTCAGAAATGAAAGGTCTTCTAGAAGAGTCTAATGAAAGGTCCTTAGTAGCCAAGAAGAAGAAATATTCTGAATGGAGGTAAAATACAAATCTACTTTAAAACCATTTGTTATTGATGAGAACCGGAAGATAAAGATGGCATCACAGTCCCTTGGCAAGAATAATCCTCCAGATGGCATCTATTTCTCATTAATGCTCTGGGGGAGGATCCTAGACATCCCAGCAGGTCTCGTCATGACTTTGGATTCAAAGCTGTCCACAAACTCAGCTGGTCTTTGGCTCAGCTCCACTTTTGCTGCACATGCACATGCAGCAGAGCTACAAGACACTGGCTGATGAACAACTTCTAACAATTTATTTCTGCCTCCTTAGATCACACCTCCTGTACTATGTTTTAAAAGGCAGAAACCTATCTGTAACCATGCTACCCAAGACACAGCTCAGAAACCTTCTCAGACTCCTTGTTTTTCTGCTACTAGTACAGAAACTTTAAGGATTGCTAGAAAACACTACAAATTGTAAGACAAAAAAAGAAAGAAAATCTTGACAAATGAATGTCAGCTCATTTTTGGTTATTCACACCTCTCAAAGTGAGCATCGAGATGATCAAAATGTCAGCCCTTAGTTAAGACCATATCAAATATCTGCATCTTGGTTTCATTTGTCAGAATCAGAACAGAGCTTTAGAATAGTCTCTACATGGAAATCTCTTTACTCCCTGTCCATCACCAGCCTCTTTCACTCTACCTGTTGCAAAGCCACCATGCCATCATCCCATCCATCCATCCAAAGAACATTTGTAGTTGGGTTTGGAGTTTTTTGTTAAGTCTAATTGTAGATGAATCGAGGGGCTAATTTTCCACACTTCCTTCTGGAAGCTATTCTCTGAACCTCCTGGAGCTCATTCCCAATTCATTCTTTCTTAACAACAGCTTAAGTATGGGACCTCTTCCACCTCTACAGTTTATCATCAGCTACAGATTTGTTATTCTGGGACAGCTTCATTGTGGAATAGCATGTGGCAGTGACCTTATAGTATTTTTCTCTGTACCACTTGGGATAAAAGCAGCTTACTCAGAGATACCAGCCCAGTACAGGAGAGCCAAGGATACTTACAGCACCTACCGAAATCTCTACCTTGCTCCCCTACTGTTGCTTACAAGAGAGACAAGTAGAGTTTAATCTGGAAATCTCATAGTTAACTACACAAGAGTATCTCAGTTTCAACGGCTGAGGGGAGGTTATTTAAAGAAAGAAAATTACTGTAGATAATAAAAAGTCATCGACACCTCACCAGGATTTGTCTGGGTTGACGCAGGCAGGGGTGGAGAACACTATAGACCTGAGAAGCAAAAGGTCCAAAGAGTAGAATTTATTGGAATTCCTATGGATTAAGCTGCTAAATAAACCACATTCTTTGCTGAGAGCATAGCAGATATAAATACCTAGGAGCAGTCAGTCCACTGCAGCATGCTGAGAACCTAACAAATGTAACGCATGAAGGATCTTGTGCGTGTAACATCTGCATCGCAACTGGGGTGGAGAAGTGCCACGCTGGGTCTGCACTGTTTCCGAGGCTGACGCTGCCCTGCTTGTCCCTGTGACATTGCCGGCCTGCGGGCAAAACTGGAGAGCGCACAATTCGGTAACAGGGCTGACGATCTGCTGGCAGATGAGAAACTGCAGATTCCCGTGCAGTAACGGCAAGGCCGCCTATTTTAACTAGCAAAACACTGTAGCGGAATCACTGACCTGTAGTTACAATTTTACTTAATTCAGTAAATTGTTTAGTTTGTGTCCACGTCTTATTCCATCCCCAAGTCAAATTATCACATCACTTCAGGTTAAGATAAGCAACACATCCTGAAAACTGATACAGGCCTGAATGTGATTACACTAAAATCAGTTTATAAATCCTCTTCATTGGCCCTTTGTCAGGAAACTTCACTATACACAAGAGGAAGTAAAGGAATAAACCAAAACCAAAACAAAATATGCTTAAGGAACAATTAAAATGGGTATTGTAATTCACCTTTGTAACCTTCTAAGAGCTTTCAAATTTATGTGGCTTTAAATGGTAATGATTTTGACATAAAACATTTTTTCCTCTGTGAAAGGTATTAGCAGGAAATTGAAAAGCTGAAGGAAAATGAAATTGCATTTTCCCTATTTGTTATGAGCCTACTCTAACTGTGCAGTAGAAAAGGTATTTATCATGCATAGCCTGTCCTTCTCTTTGCATGCTCTCTTCCAATTTGCACTGGAAGCACTGTGTGTTAAAGGATCATTAACCAAAGTCACGTACATCATCTCTCCCTCACAAATGACCACTGTAAACACTGCAACAGCCACAGAGACACTGTATAATCAAGGCTCAGTGTAGACCTTGTTGCTCACACAAGACAGAGTAGACAGACTAAAATACCCAAAAGAAGTATTTTTTTCCCTAAAACACACCCATCCCAGAGAAAGGGCAAGACAATGGCCTTGCAGCTGCTGAAAGACTCCTGGGAGCTGGTCCATCTCGTGTGCAAAGTCCAGAACCTACACACACCACACCTCTGGCCCTGTGGGACACTGATACCTTAAGTTTTAGCACAATTAATTTTATTACCTGGTGGACAGTGTTCTTATCTTTTGTATTTGCACAGTTTCAAGCCCATAACAGGAGCTTCACACAGAACACATTATGAAAGAAAACGGGTGGCAAATCCCACCCTATGCTGGCTTATACAAATCATGATGTTGGGACTGAGTATTGTTTCATGGAACAAAGGGCTGCGTCACAGAGCTGTATCAGGTTTTCACATCAGCACACTCAAAAAAAAAGGAAATCGAGTCGAAACACTGGCTGCATAGATTTATAAAGCAATCAGATCCTATGGTGAGAGGTATACCGAGGTATATGGAAGAACTGCTTTTTTTAGTTACATTCCTGTCTCTGGGCACTAAATGCCTCTGACTACTAAATGCAGTCTGACACAATGTACTTCCAAAATTACAGAAAACTAGTTTTTGCAACTGAATTCAATCCTGTTTATTTTCTCCCACATAAATCTGTGTTTATATGGCATTCTTGGCCCCTAGCACAGAGGGGTTGATCTACGACCCAGCATTTTGGTAATCATTTTAGGTTGCTCTTTTTGCAATAAAAAGAGAGGAATGCAACATCTGGGGTAGTGGAGAAAACCAAGCAAGATTTTTCACCTCCTTCCAGGAGTCTTATGATCTACTTTTAAATCTTTTCCCATTACTATTTAATGGTATTATAATTACTGTAAGTCTCTAGCGTTCAGAATAACCACAAAACAAATACAACCTTGATTATGCTCTTATTATTATTTGTATTACAACGGCAAAAAGAGACTTTGAGCTTTACCAAAGCAACAGAGGAGTGTGCATCTCCAAGAACCCGCATTTAATGTAGATTAAGAATCTGTAGGTTATTACATGCAGAAAAGACTGAGGAAAAGGGACAAAACACAGAGGTTGCTATACCTAGTTTATATGCTCTTATTTTCTTACTTTAGAAATCTGACATTCTTTTTTGGAAAAGATTCTGTCTTTCAGGAAACTGGACACAAAGATAATTAGCAGTTCTAGTCTCTAGAATTGGCTCAAACCTTACTGTTTAGAACAAGTTCTTCTCTAAAATCCTTACATACAGCCATCTCCCCTGCTGCCAATCCAACTTTCACAAGTCTTGATAGCTTATCCTCTGCTGCCAAACCTGTCTCCAGTCACACTTTTTTGTTGCAGCTAAGAAGCCACAGATTTATTTATCCTCTGAAACTGTGGGCTGTATTTATCTCCTGAAGCTGAACAGGCATGTAGCAGTAGACCAAAGGCTTCTTTGTGAAGAAAGCACATCATTTTGGAAGAAACAAAGACGCAGGTCTCTTCTGCTCAATGCTGTTCACAGACAGTAAAGCGAAAGAAAGTAAGTGTTTGATTTACCCTCCCACATACTACACTATTGAATGAGTCAGTTAAACGGAAGACCTGGTTTTACCATTCCCATGTGATTCACTTAAACCTTGAAGTGTCATCACCTTTTGGTATTTCCACCTTTTCAACAATAGAAATTAATACAGCAGAAGGGCTAGGTCTAAAATTCAGAGCTGAAAGGTGGCAATGGTGAGTATGAATTTCTCAGAGTTCAAATGTTTTTTCTAATTTGAGTCTTAACACCTTCTTTTTGACAAAGAAATAGAAGAATGTCTCATTTTTAACAATTTTTAATAGAGTCTACAATTATCTTCTCCTGCAGAGCAAACTCTCACCATATCCACTAACTTGAAGGGGCATTTCTGGCAGCAGCTCCTCCCACTGCAAAAGGCTGGAGGCTGGGCTCCCAGGGCTGCCAGTTTAGCGTAAGGGAAATCTGTGGGAGACTTCACAATACTTTGGATGAAGCTCTGCAGATAAGACAAGACCCTGGGAGGTGAAGTTGGCCAACTCTGGTGGTCAAGGAGACGTGCCAGCCTCTCACAGCAATTACAAAGTGTTAATCATGACTTGCTGAGAAGAATAATAGTTCAGTCACCAAAATGAAAAAATACTGGCAAACTGTAGCTGCTTTTGTAGAATCAATTTACTTGAACAAGATGGGAAGGCAGAATAGATGAACTAGTTACGAGCAGCTCACCAACTTTTCCATCTAAATTTCTATTTTAGCCTACACAACTCTAAATAACAGCAGTATCAGTAGACGCTCTTTCTATATTACACATCAATGGCTCTTACATGAATCTATCATTTCAGAAGATGAACCTTTCCCTCCTCAAAAATTTCAGATATGCTTTTAAGGGTTCACACTGAGGACCATAGGTAATATCTTTCTCCCACCCAGATTCATAGAACCATTTTGGTTGGAAGAGACCTTTCTGATCATCAAGTCTGGCTGTTAACACAGCACTACTATAGACCGCAAGTAAAAAATAACTGTGAAAGCTATATTGCAAATTACTAGATTTACAGTCTTTGAAAACCTGACAGGTTTTTTCCCCATTCTGACTTGAGTGCTAAACAGCAGAGTAGATGCTATAAAATAGCTAGAGTCTATCACACCCTCTGTTCTGTGCATGTTCCTCCCCAGCAGAGATTATAAGGATGTACAACAAATACTTCCAACAAGCCAAGCAAAATTGCTCCTAGCCCAATAAATGACCTTTGAATACTGTAAATTATTAACTCTTCCCCCCCCACCACCCCATTTTATTTCCTTTACTTTCAGACTGGAGAAATTCACCTACTATGCAAACCCAGGAATCAAACAAGTTCTGTTCCTTCAGAGTGTCTAATCAGGGTATCTCCCACTGGATAACCGCCAGACAAAGCCTGGAAATAGCCAAGATCTGAAAATGAACTAACAGAAATTGCTTATTTAATTTTATAAGACCAAGAGTGTAAAACTTGGAGCACTTCACTAAATTTTTCCCCACGTAAAAAGACCAAGCAGGTCCACTGAAGTGAGCAGGAATCACGTGCAGCCAAGACAACAAAGGTTTTCTGTACAGAAGGTTGTTAAACACCATTTTCCATAAACCATGCTTTAGTAGAACTTTTCTTCACAGCCTTGTGACATGAACAGCGGTGAAGTAAATTTTCCATTTCTTGTGGAGGTCTATCTTACAGCAAGATCAGAGAAAAAAACACTTTCAAATTCAGATTTGCAATGGCAACCCCATGAAGCTGGTAGAAAGACTTATGGCAAGATCTGGGATTACACATTCTCTTTAAGTGCGTAACATGTATACCAACACCTCCACTGGCAGGCTTGCTTTATTTATTTTTGCAGATTTAGGATTCATATACTTTTCAGGCTCTCTAAAGTTGTTTCTAATTAGATCTTACACCTTCTCTACTTTTACACACAGAGGCATTTGGCTACTGAAAAACTGACCTTGCCACACATCCACAATTTAATGACAGCCATTGTCAAATTAGAGTTTTCAGACACTCTTAATTTCACATTCATCTGTTGCCAGAAATTTTGCCTAACACTGTATTAAATAAAGAAAAAAAAAATTATTCTAGCTGTGAATGAGTCTAGATGTGACAGAAGTCACAGCAGAGAAGTCATACAGTTTGAGAACATCATTATAAGCTGATCATCTTTTAAAAATATTTAACAAAAAGCTCCTGGGTCTGCTTTAGTAGCTGAACCTGAACTTGGCGAGGAAGTGGCTGAGCAAAATCAGACATTCTCATTAAGTAAAATTAGCCAAGTGCAATTTGCCTGGCTGGTCCTTTCCATGTATTAGCATTTATGTTCAGCCAGTGATGAGCTTAATCAGAAAAAATCTCCCCAGAAAACATAAACCTATCAGGTTTATTAGTAACAGATCGCATTTCCATTGTAAAAAGACAGCTCAGAAAATGAAGAAAATTGTCTGTTCAGAAGTGCATCCTATTAGCTCATCGCAATCTTCCCTCATAGCAGGAACATGACCTCACATACGTGCTAGCTGACTGCTGTCAGGCTGACTAAAGACAAAAGGAGGTATTTCATTAAAGGACAAATGCCAGGAGGCTACACAGGGCTGCTATGGGGCCTCACTGGAAGGGATAGGTTTGCTCTCTGATTGCAAAGATTCTATCACAAGGTCTTTTTTCCCGTTCCACAATGAATGCATCTCAAAGAGCTGGTGGGCCCCAGAAACAGAAGAAGAAATGCAGTAGCATCTAAGGAGATAAGCGTCAGCTGATGTGACAAAGAGCAGAACAACCCCAGATAGCCTGGTCCTGCTGGAGGGCACTTACCTGAATCAACAGCAGCAAAATTGAATGTGAGGGGCAGCAACAGGGCATAGGAACCCAGGGCCCAGAGACGTCAGGAAGGTGGCTGCTTGAGCTGAGGACATCTGTGAGATCACTGTCAAATTTAACCCTGCAGACCTTCTGAACATCAGAAAAGAAGCAGAAAACTTCGCAGATTTTAAGAAAAGCTATTGGAATTAGCACCGGTAAAGAAAGGTTCCATAGAAATAGCTTGTTTTATAAAATTCAACTTGCTAATGCCCCTTTCAGGCAGATGGGCACCAAGTGTGTTCTAACATGTATTGAGATCTTTGAAAATTTATGTAACATTTTGTATAAATTATGCCTCAATGCATTCTGGTTTGCAAAACACTACAGCAATGAAAGCTGGCCCAAGGAACGCCATGCAGCCCTTCCCATGTGCGCAGCACACATGCTAAGTAATGGAAAAAAGGCAACTTAATGACAATCACCCCAGAATTACACTTTGTAACCCCAGATATTCTCCTAAGGCAGACAACTGCTTTATCTGAGCAGCACAAAATGAGGCTTTGTTCACTTCAACGTTCTTTTCTCCTGAAGTGCATGGTTAATTGTTCTCTTTACAGCATGTTTCTACAGGGACCAACTGTTAAATTGATACTCAGTGTATTTCCCATTCCACCTGCCTTACTTTAGACTTGGACATTCCAAATAGTATTTGAACATTACAAAAATTGAGCCTTGAGCCGTAGTAGGATGGTATGGTAGACTACTTCACCATTCTAACTTCCCCAGCTCTCGAAACAACGCAAAACCAAGTAAATGCAGCATTTATAGAAGAAAGCAGAATTCTTCATGGCTCACTAACAATTACTGGAAAAGCTAATATATAAAGAACCAGGAGAAAATTAATTCCCAGTACCTTAGAAAAGTATAAGACGCCTCCTTTCAATCAAATACTTCATTTTTCAGCAGCTTTTCGGACTGTTTATTGTGCTTTGGTTACATGAACAGCACTTTGCCCCAAGTGCAGCAGCCCTCCTAGAGAATAATAACCAAGATACACTTTACATGCGGGTAAAGTACTGTGTTCCCAGAAGGAGACAGGGGAGCACAGTTTTATAATAGCTAATATGGCAATGAATCATCCTCCTGAGATAAAGACTAAAAATGTTAAGAGGAGAATACAGTAGGTTGAAGTAGAAAATTTTAAGAAGGGACTCAGCTGGTTGAAGTTCTACATAGGCAAATAAACAGTGTGAGAGGGGAAACAGAGGGAGACGTGAAGTAACGAGCAGAAAGATCAGGTGTATCTATCTTCCTGGAGGCTGAAAGAAGGAAGATATTAAACTGTGCTTTCTGGTAAATTGCCACTGCCAGTTATTGACAAAGTTGTCAATTATAGAGGATTATTTAGACTGATGATACCTGAAGAAATGGGTATTTAGAAACACTTGGGACTAAAAGGAGAGATAGGAATGTGCTGCAGATGATAAATGGAATAGATCGAAAGTAAAAAAACAAAGAGGCCAGCTTCAGAGAGTATAATTAGATATCCCTAATCAGCATATTAGAGTACTGCAATGAAACCATTACCTACTTAAAAAGTTGGATTTTAGAAAATAAATGTAACCGAGTGTATGATAGACCAAGAATGTTCTATGCTGTAATACTGCTTGGCATAGAATTTATTCATATAACTTCTACGTTGCTAATGTTTAAATAACTGAATTACGTTAAAAAAATGCACTGACTGCCTAGGTCTGTAAGCAGTAAGATATTAAATCACCATGAAACAGATTTTACTGAAATTGGTTAGACAATGCATTAGGAAAAGAGGACAGTGCTTGAGTCAGTAGGATTTCAAGTAGTCGGGTAATCATGTAGCTTAATGCACATAGATAAAGCAGGGTTCAACAGGTAAAAGGAGGGTAGCAACTGGCACCATAATGTTTTTAAACTGGTCTAGGAGTAAGAGTTAAGTTTTGAGACAGGGGATGTGAAATGTGTTTTGAAGTCCTTGGAAGAAACCTACTACAAAAATCACAAAGCTCTGTTCTATTCAAAACATACTCTGCTGAAGAATTAAGGATATTTGCTCCCACATTTTCTCAATAGAATTAAAGATGTTTCACTGTGTTCACAAAGAGATAGCTGATAGGTTAGGATTTCAATACAAGATTTGAAAGAGCTGGGCCTAAATCACAGCTTTGGCATTGACCCATTTGGTCACTCAAGCTGCTTAACTCTTCTGTATCCTACTTCTGATATGCAATGGACCACCAGGATACATGTAACCACAACAAAGATGTTATAGATATAATTGGAAGACTGCATGAAAAACATTGACATAAGCTCTCAGATATTCTATATGGCAACACCCCCGTGTTATTTATCCTACCCTTCTAAAATAATTTTAGCTACTCAAATTCTCTGTTCCCAGCGCACAAAGGCTTTATTTACCACACTGCTAGCTAGTCCGTGTTTCAGCCTGAAGTGAGACAGGGCACTACCACCAGGAGCACTTAATTTCCATCCCTCTGCTTTGATTGCTACTGTGGCTTCCATCTGTCATGGCTTTTTTACACAATCACTGAGGCCTCAACCAAGTAATGCCTTGAGCAACAGGAGCTGGGGCTTAATACATGCCACCAATCTGAAGTGCTGAGGCCTGAACCATAGGCCCTGAACCAAAAGCTGACCTGCAGATGAACCTTACAACCAAACTATGTATCTAATATGCATAGTATTGATCGTACATGCAATATATTATCCATCTATATTTTGCTATTTTAGTATGAATGTATTTAGATGCCAACTTATAAAGCTTTGCTGTAATGCTTATTTTGTAACAGCAACCAGCAGGAGAATTTTTCCCACCTAGAGGTATGCTGTGCAAGGCCCCAGAACCTGACACCTGGCCTCGCTGAGAGGTATGTGATTAAAACCAAAACAGATAGGGATACTCCTTGCGGGTTCCTCCCCAGGCCCTGGCCCGGCTTTGGGCGGAATCCAATAGGTAAACGAACACCAGAGGGTCCCGCATTTGAAATTCTGAAGGTCAGTTATTCAACTAAGGTTGTTTATTCAACTGTATAAAAGCTGGACCCTCTTGCAGCAAAGATGGAAGCCTCACCTACGAGTGGACACACTGGGTAGAACTGCCCAATTGCCAGGGAATGTTCTNACTGTAGTTACTTCTGTGTAGTAATGATTAGGTGCGTTACCCTGATTATTTCTGCCGGGCCCTAAAACTAAAGTATACGAAGTTTATATTTTCTAACCAGATCATTTTATTTCTGTACCATCTTCAATTGGACAGTAAAATAAGCTTGAGCCTTTTGTTGCCGTGTTCTTTCTGTTGGCCCTGTCAATCAGCAAAACACAATTGTACTTCTGCTTACTAAGAAGCAATGCTAAAAAACAGCCAACTGCAATAATTAAAAAATACTGTATGATGACCAAATTGGACAGATTAAAGTGAGTCTTAAATGCCATATTACAATCCAGACAGAAGAAAAAGTACTTGGCTTGGCCAAGCACAAAACCAGTATTATAGAAACTGCTTCTCCCTCCCCGCACACACGCTTATAAATGCAATAGAAAACAAAAATACAATAGGGAGGAGGGTGCAGGTTGTTTTTCCAAGGACTAATAAACTTCCCAGCTGAACCAGTACCTGTTCTCCTGTTGACAAGTGATGAATATGACAATATGTCTGGGTCGCATTACATAAAAATGACAGCATAATACACTGAAAGCATCCTGTTTGTCTTCAAGTTACTTTGATTAGGAAGAAAAGACTCAGCATGCCAGCTGAAGGTGTTTAGGAAAGGTGAAACCTCTGAGGCAGAAGCTTGCAAAGACTAGGCAGAACATGTTGACAAGGCAGAGAGGGAACTGAAAGACTAGATGGGCTACTGCTGTAGATAATCATTGCTGAAGACCAATGTACTTCAGAGACTATACCTGCCTACCTGGCTCCTCCTCCAATCTGGGTCTAAAGTCATGGAAAAGTGCAAATACACTATTTCAATACAGTATGTAATAAAATGTAATATAATGTACAGTATATAATATAACTCAACACATGGTACTAGCTTCCAAAGAAATCTTTATAATGGCTGTTGCAGCATCCAACTCTGAATATAACTGGTAAGTACAGGATTCCTCAGTCTTTGGATTGCGTTTTATACTCACGATAAAAAGAAGTTTAGGAAATGAGAAAAAACAAAACAAAGCAACAAGACCCTGAACACTTAGTTCTGGCCTGCTTTGCCTTTATTTTTCTGCAAGATGTGGTACCCCTCTGCTGGGCAAGAACAGATCAAACAGCAAGGAGCTGTGAATCAAAAATGACTGAACAGTAAAACAAAACCAGCCTGTACAGACTGAAAAGGAGAAGTAAGGAAAGACAACTGGGGCAATATATGGCTGACCAAAAGCCTGAGAAAATAAGGAGCCCAGATGCAAACCATTAAGCAAACAGCATTCACAATTTAGCCTTAGTTTTACAAAGACTGTCCAAACAAAGAAGCTAATGTTTCTTGTAACATCTTTACAATGAGTCACCTTGAATGAGCTGTCATCTTAACAAGCACCAGTTCTCTAACTCTAAAAACAATTGTTGCAATATTTAGAATAGCAGGAAGCAGAAAGAATTTCCTAAAGCAAAAGATGTTGTCTATGAAAAACTAAATTATGAGCTATGAAGTCTGCACTGCATGAAGCCGATAAAGAAATTCAGCTGTAGCTTAGGCATTTATAACATTGTATTCCAGAAGGTACGACAAACCTTAAGCAAGCCCTCAGAACAGTTTTTCTTTTTTACATTAGGCATTACATTTATATATAAAAAATATATTTAAATATGACAACCACAGTAAAGATAGGATAATTTCAGATGTCACCAGTGATGCAGATGAAAAAGCAAACTCCTACCAGAGACATGCAATATCACATATATTTTGGGGAAAGAAATACTAGTTAAATCTTACTGTGACCTCTGAAGCATGATAGAGAGAAGTTCAGCCTCCTTGTCATTAGCCCTGAGACTGGAGCATGGCTGATCGTTTTGTTTTAGACTTCTTGTTCTGTTCTACAAATGACTCTGCTTGCTTCTCTATGGGTTGGAATGCTACTCATTTTTAAACCAAGCAAAGACTGCAAAAAAGCTCCATTTAAAAATAGCATTCTAATAAGTGGCTTATAAGAAACACTTCTGTTGTTAAAAATATAAACACAAAATAAAGTTTGATAATAATTTTTGCCTTATTTATTAAAAACAGTCATTACACTTGACATACATTTGGCAAAGATACGTGATTTTAGCTCTGCTTTTCAGAAAACTAATTACAGACTATTACAAAGTGATACTGTGTATGCAATTAGTAGGTTCTGGGTCCGTTTTTTATACTGAAAACTTCTGGGTTCGTTTCAGTTGTTCAGATGATTCTGCTTTTAGCTTGCCTGTGTGATCAACAACTATATATTGGCTTCAAATACATTTATTTTAGATGTACACATGTGCACACAGCGCAAAACTGCACCCAGTACCTGCCACTAGATATTGAAGATATTCCTCTAGGGTCTTTTCCATCCAGACAGACTCATCCTTTTGTATCATTTTACACACTGAAGCCCGTCACTCCAAGCCTTTTACTTCGTTAATCAAAGTTGTTTCACTAACAAGTTTTCTAAAACATTTGTTCATGGACCAGGAAAGAGGACAAATCTTACCAGCAGGAAACTCTCCAGAGGTGAAAAGTCTGTAGTGACAGAAGCAGATACCAAGTCTCAGTAAAGACAAGTTTTTCTAACCAAACCTGCACAAAAACCTGAACTGTACCACAGCTGTATTAACAAGGAGGGGGTTGAGGGGAAGAAGTATCTTTCCCTAGCCATTACCCACATTCTTAACAGGACTAGATTTACATCAGAAAGAATATCAGTCCATTTACCAAGATGCATTGTCCCATTTCCCGATCCTGTTTTAGGTCAACTGGAGGCTTCTTTTTTCAGTTTTTCTAAAATCTCATCTGGTGTCATGGATACCAAAATCTTCACCACTTTTTCACGTGATTTACCACCCTGGTTTAGACACACACACATACAAAGTAAAACACTTTTCAGAGAATCACCACCAAATACACATTCAAAAAAATCTCACTGTAATGCCAACATAGGAGATACTTTAAAAATAATTCTTAAAGTGTGGGTATGCAGAATTGACAGCACTAAGAGATTGTTCGTCAATACACTTTCTAGTTATTTGAAAGCTGGAAAACAACGTTTTATCTACTCTAAGAATTGGATACCGCTCCCAGAGCATGCCTTGAATTGATGCTCTTTTCATAGGCTAGAATGAAAAGCAAGGAGTGGTAAGTTTCTGTAATTTACTTGTATCATCTAGAAACAAGGTTCCACTTTAAAAAAAGTGAGTCTGTGTATATGTATATCTATATAGTTGATTACTGTGTACTTTCAGATCTTTTTTCTGAGTTGTATCCCACAGAGTATGTTACTCTTTAGCTGAGTTCTTGGGTTGATAACATCAACTAAATGAAAAGAATTCACATCATATATAACCTGTAAGACACTCAGAATCATACAGCAGTTATTATAAATAATATTCACCTGTTTTTGTATTACTGAAACAAAGGCTATTTTACATAGAAACCGGCAAACCTGCAACCTCATTTCCTATTGCCTGAAGACACAACTTTGTTAGTATTCAGTAACCATGAGAAAGAAATTGTTAATCTGCAGCCTGGCAAAAAGTTTGAAAAGCCCACAAGGGACATCCTGAAGGAGGAAAAAGTCCTTAACTCTACTATACAGAAATATGGCATGAAATCTAATATTAAAAATAGATTTTTGAAGCAGTCTAGCCAGCTGATGATGAAAACTGAGGCCCTTCCATAGATATGTGGTAACCTCAGTTTTATACTGGATCATTTCCCATCAACTTCCCAATTTGGATTGGTTTTGTTAATGTTAGCACTTATAACGCAAGTAGCGCGTAAGAGAGCAACCAGCACCTAAGATCACTGGCTGCTTACACCTAGCAGATCAGAATGGAAAAATATAAAGCCACAGGTGAAATACAGACTCTACCACAATGCTTCTCTAAGAGCAAACAGTGGCTTGTGAAAAACAAACACTGGCATGTAATTACTTGGACACCTTAGGTCAGAACAACTTAGTCAAGAAGGTCAGACAACACTGGCCCCTTTTATGCTCAACTCTGCTTGGCACTTACAAGAGCAAACTAGTTAAACCTGAGCATTCCACTAAGGCAGGAAAACAGTGTTATCTGTAAAGTGTTGATACACAAGTGTAGCAGTTTGCCCATGACTCAGGCAAAACAAGACTTAAATCTTTGCATCTCTACCTTTCAGCAACACGGTGCTCAATTCATTGATCCTGTTGCCATTTACCGCTATCCTTTAACAGACTTCTACAACTACTACGTTCAACCAACAGACAAAAATAAAGAGAACAATTTTTCATTATCTTCTCATGTTCATACACTATAAATGAATGTGGCTGGAAAGACTGAGTTCAAGTACAATGAATTAATAAAATTATTTGTTCACTGCAATGAATAAAGCAAAGAGTTTCCACTTGCCAAAACCAGGACATGTAAATTATAATACAAAGAAACTCTTGAGGCCCAGCTATAATCCAAGTGCTTATATATGCTCTGGCTTATGTGTGACTGTTAACTGTCAGAAATTTTTAACTCAAATACAGAAGTTGCTTCCAAAAAAAAAGAAAGAAAAGTTATTAATAAAATGTACATTCTCTGTAAAGCACAAATTTTATGAACTGCATTTGGCATGAAAACTAAAATCTTTGAAGAACAGAGAATACATGAACCACACAAATTTGGAAGACACATCACAATGAGAACTATTTTAATTGAAGATTTTAAGATCAGCTGTGACTCTTCCTACACTAGGTTTGTTCTCAATCATCCCATTAACTCAAATAAAGACCTTTAAAGTGTCTTTTGGACTGAACTTGCAGAGCAGCTCTCTGTACTCAATGACTCAGTTTCAAAATCTTAAATTACAATAGGGTAAAACTGAAAGAACAAAAAAAGGAATTACCTTCTCTAAAATAACTTCACTCTTCTTCACTTCTAGCACCTTAGAGAGGTAGCGACACAGCTCTGCATTCGCCTCCCCTTCTGACGGAGGTGCAGCAATGGCTACACCCACTGCCTCGGCTGTCACATCTATAACAAATATTTTATGGATTTTATGTTAAAAATATTCAAAACACCTAGTTATTATCTCATATAGATTCATGTTCATGCTTTCAAAAGCATTTTAAGTTAAAACCCAATAAACTTGTAGGTTAGCAGGTAACCACGTTTTTACAGTTCACAAAATCCCTCAAGTTAAATCTGTTAGCTAGTACAAAGACCATCTTCTGATACAACGAGCAGTGAAGTCTTCAGACCTGTGCCAGAGCACAGCCAGGAGTTACTAGTTGTCACACAACCAGTTCTAAGCCCCTCTCTACGTTGCCCACTCTGATGCAGGTGTAGTGAGCTTGGCATCATACAGCATAATGCAAATCTGGTTACCCCACCAAAAAAAGCACAGTAAAAAGTCTGCCCAGGAGCTACGCATCATCAACGATTTCTGTGCACTGCCACTTGAGCCTGGATACTCTTCTACAGTCACCACGCCCGTCTCACGCAGAGGGCTGTATAAAAAGCAGTTCTAACTTGTAAACAGGTCCAGATCTGTCGAGAACACACTTTATTAGACCAGGCCTTTACAGCTCACAGAAGGCCGCACAAGGTCTCGGGACACCCGCAGCACGCACAAGACCACACGTGTCAGACTGAGTCTGACCAGCCGCGTTTGCTGCCACCCCTTCAGAGGAGGAAAAAAGAAACAAAAAAAAAAAAAAAAAAAGCGTTCAGCAGCATTCACACCGTGCTCACTGCTCCCCCCCGCGCTCTCTGCCGGCAACGCGAGAGATACTGCGGGCTCGGCTCCGCGCCAGGCCGCCCGGCACCCGCCTTCGTGCGCGGCGACTGCTTTTCCAGCTGAGGGGGCGCAGATAGGCCGTGGAGCTCGTTAGAAAGACGGGCTAGAGAAACCGGCTTTCCCGCTCCGTTCCCAGTTACCGGCGTTATTCTGGAGCGGGAAATGCCCCCGGCGCCGCGCTCCAGAAGAGGCGACCGGAGCACCCACACCCGCGATCGGCGAGCGCCCCGAGCCGCCCGGGACGCGGGGCCGGCCCCTCC
>VZZY01016710.1:454497-470380 GCA_013400335.1 Eurystomus gularis
AGGGCCAGCATAGCGCGGCGCGGCCTTCCGGCAACACGGCCAGCCCCGCCCCGGCCGCGCTGAACGGCGGGAGGGAGGGGAGGGGAGGGCACACAACTAATCCTGAGTTCATACTATTTTGTTTTTTAGTATTAGAATGTCCAATGATAAAGTAACATCATTACAAGTCTTGTATCCTCGTTGTCACATTATACATTTTCTAATAGGCACATATGTATATACAGTGGCTACTTCCATAACCAGCTCCATGTTCCAAAACAGCCCTTCTGAATTAGAGAGATTCAATTCTTGCTGAATTTGACTCAGTATTCCTCCAGCGCAGCTGCAGCTACTGGCTGTGGCGCCAAGTCCATTAATTCTCCACGGCTCATCCAAAAAGTCAAGATGATAGCAGTAAGGATCCAGCTTTGCTGACGTGCTTCAGAAAAATAAAGAGTAGCAATTCATGTCCATAGGGTCATTCCAAGGTCATTTTGGAAAGAAGTGTAAACTGGGACTGCAGCAGCAGCTTTACCATCTTTTTAGGACAGGTTGGGGAAAATGTACACAGGAAGTTCATAATGAGATAAGGATTTTCCAGTTCAAAGAATGGATTTTACTACATGACAAATGACGGGGTGAAAATACAAAGCAATTAATCACAAGATACTATTTAGAACAATCTTTTCAATATACAGAGTACTTATTCCACTTGATTTTTTGTTAAGAGGAAAGGCTAAATTACATTCTGCCAATTAATGATGCAGAGAAAATTGCTTTTCTGGTACCTCTCTAACAGGTTTGTTTTGTCTTCACACACATGTAACTTCACAGAATTGTTTAACTGCTGCCAATAGTGATCTAAAGTCCACTGATACACGGACACATTCAATGTGATCCAAAATTATGTATAAAAGATTATTTCTGGTATCTGTCCATCTTCTATTGATGTACCATTGTTGTTACCTGGGGAGCTATAAAAGACAAAGCATGTTTTGCTAGCTGTAGGAGATTCGTGGATCACTTTCTTCAAACCCTTTGTTCCATAATGGGAATCAGGACCCTGAAAAACATCAGAAGCGATCAGCAACTGAATAGAAGTGGGCAAGACCCACAAAATGTTGAAGTTCAGATGTTACTGACTTAGGTTATTTTAATATATACAATTTCTGTACCCACATCATGTAAATCACAGACAACAGAAGCAAGTGCCCTAGGTACAAATAAAAACAAAAAAAGGTGTATCAAACCACTTGATTTTATCTGACTAGTAATAAATATTTTCTTGTATTTCTCCTTGCCATACAGGTTGTCTATATTCTCACTGAGTTCCCTGCCTCAGCTTGTTTTATTGTGCAACATTTTTTTCCAACCCACTTATTTATAAACCTAATTATATTTGAAATAATATGAAAATATTTTTGAGAAAACATTTAATAAATTTGTCCATAATATTAAAGAGAGGCTTACCTAGAACAAGTAACTCTTTCCCCTATTTCAGCACTAGTATATAAAAAGTTATTTTAAAAAAAAAGCTTTCCCTTTTCTTGACTCCAGCTAGTGGTTAGAATATCCCTGATAAAAGAAATCAAACAAATTTTGAGAGAAAGCTGCCAGATTAAATATTCTAGACAGTGCTTTTGCCCACAAAGAACCAGTGACTGCCATTAAGACTCATTCTAACTCTTACATCAAGCCAGAAAGTGGGAAGGCACAAAGGATGCAGTTATGAATTCTGTGCTG
This sequence comes from Eurystomus gularis, assembly GCA_013400335.1. Taxonomy (NCBI): domain Eukaryota; kingdom Metazoa; phylum Chordata; class Aves; order Coraciiformes; family Coraciidae; genus Eurystomus; species Eurystomus gularis. The sequence goes on from VZZY01016710.1 coordinate 456,220, forward strand.
TGATACAGAAGAGAGGTAGCAGTCATATAAGTTACTGTGGAGTTGAAGAAGGGTGTATTTTAGCACTGAACTTAAATTCAAGATCTAGAAGACACTTTCCCACCAGAAGACTGGTAAGAGAACAAGTGTTGCATCAAAATAACATTTTCTTCTCTACTGCCAAGTGTTTTTACCTTCAGTGTTGCACAAGCTGTGTAGCAAACCGTTGGCAAAATTTCTATAGGTTCTTTGAACATAACTCTGAATGTACTGGCTGTTCCATCACAACTAAATCCAGTATCGTTTTGTCCTAGTGTTTGATTCTTCTCATAATCAATTATCTGTACAAAAACATGAAAATAGTTTAGGTTTACAAGCTTGAGAAAGGTTTCTGTATGCATATTAGAAGATTACAAGCAAACACTCGCCTACTCCACCCAGTTTAATTGCAAGGGCAGTGCAATCTCAGAACTGGAAACGAGGTGTCATTTCCCAATACCATTAGGGTTGGCCCAGCACCATGCTGAACAATGGCTTGAGAGTATTACACGGGCCGTGCTCTCCAACCAGCTTGTAGTCTTTGCTCAGGAAGTGAAAATAGCTCTTAGACCTCCAGCTTCTGACCCTACATACAACCCTGCACTTAGATTTGCTTAGAAGCACATTCCCTAGCTGTGGCTAATTTAGAAAACAAATTTTTATAGATAATGTAAGCAGCCAATTATACATTCTTAAAAGAAAACAAGAACTTCACTGCTATGTTTTATACAATGTATTCCTAGTCTAGATTCAGTATAAAAATTACGCTCAAACTACATATTATTTCTTTTGCCTTCAATTTTAGTGGCAAATAGGAATAACCAGCTAGGATGTGGTAAAGCAGATACCTCACTTCTCACGTTGGATAGCAATCCTGATCCATGCTGCCAAACACCTCTTGCAGAAGTTTGGTATCAGAGCTTTAGAGTAACATTAGCACCTCATTATTACTGCAATAACAAGAATCCTATAAATTTTAATATTTTATCTTTAAATTGCCATATAATTTTTAATACTGCACAGATGAGATTAAGTCATGTTGTAGGGAAAGTGTGCTCTAATTTTTTCCTCAGCCACAATGAACAGAAATATTAACAATTATAATGCTGAAGTTCCTAGGCCCCTTTCACATAATATATATAATTTGCAATATAGTAAGTTTCTGATTCACCAGGAATTTGGGATACTTCCGGTATAAAGAGCACCTGTGTAAGATGGATGGCCTTCACCTGAACCATAAAGGTACATTAGCCTTTCCGTTTGGATCAAGAGCATGTTTTTCAAGTGAATCTCTTCATCATTCCCACTTAACAAGTTTTGGTGTGCTTTGCAAGAACTGAATTCTTTTCAGATGAAATAAATCCAGCAAACGTGCTGAGGGAGCACACCAAATGCTCTCATCTGCTAACAGGATTGTAGCAGAGAGGATCAAACAAGAGTTAATGCAAAGTAAAAATCCCCAAATATGTATAGAATGGCTCCTAGGTCCTCAGTACCAACTCTTTTGTTCTAAAGATCCAGTCTAGTGCACTATGCTACTCACTCGCATAGATGTATAGTTTGAGCAAACCAAACCGATGGTGCTTCAAAATTGACAAATTTGTAAGTGAGCTTTTAAATTGAAGAATGTGGAGAAGCCAACAAATTCCTTCAAAACCTCATTCCAATATATTGTATTTGGAACACCATAAGAAGAAAGGCACAACATTTTTTTCTTGAGACAGACACAAAATTCCTATCCTTAAGTATGGGACAGTCAGAGAACAGTAATCATAAAAGAGGAAACAGAAGGCAAATAAATTGTCATTTAAACAGGATGCCCAGAAATTAACCAAAACAGCAGTTCCAGCACATGCTAGAAGTCTACCAAATAAGATAGGGACAGTTAAATTTCTGTCCCTAAATGAAGACAGTTTCTTTCTTTCACAAAATGTCCCACCCCTCTAATAAATCAATATGATGTCATAGTAACAGGTTACAAAATACGTAGCACAGAGAAATCTGTGCCAGTTGCAGAATACCAATATCTTATCAGAATGAAATCAGAACTATTCTCAGTCAGAAAAAGAATTCAAATGGACTGAAATTCCATACTTAAAAGGAAAAAATATAGTGCTAGATCAATATTACTAGAAGATCACAATATGCTGAGAGAGATCAAACAGACTACAAGAGTAGGAGAAACAATTTTAGTGGTGTCCTCAATCACCCACTCAGAGCGGGCAAGTGTCAGATCAGGACACAAAGCATGGGTGACATTTTTAGATGCTATCACTGACCACCTCATGAGCTGGCTAACCAATTGCTCAGTAGGAAGAAACGCAACCCTTGATTTGGTACTGAGTGATGGGCAGGATCAGATTCAAAATTTCATAATGGAAACACTATGTAACAGTGTCTGTAATAGACTCAACGCTCCCATGTGAGCCTTCTAATTCTACTGTGTGAGATTGGGAACTGCAGACAATACTCAAGATGTGCACATACCTGGCTTTCATACAACACCACAATGTCACGTTTTACCTTGTTTTCACTACCTTCCTGATGTCCCAGTGGGCTTTTTTAACAGCAACTACGTGTTGCATCACTGATTCAGAGAGATGTTGTTGATGAATCCAAGATCTCTTTCCTGAATTACTAGAAACTATATTAAAGGACAGACTTTGTGCACAACCGAACAGATTACAAAGCTATGAAAGTCCTCTGCAGAATGCTTACAGGAATTCAAGATTAGACTGGGTAAGTATCGTGAAGAAAGATTCACCAGGAGCTACTAGAGAAACCAAATCTGTCTCGGGAAATGCCTATACTGAAAATGACTGACAGACAGGATAATACAGCAGAGAGGGAGAAGAGTTTCACATTCTTCTTACTTTTCCCTAATCAGTGATCACTGATTACAACCACTGCTGGGGACAAAACACAGGTTAGACTCCAGGCCTATCAATTGCTCCTACCCAAATATACACCAAACCTTCTGCAAATACTGCAAGTGTAGTTTCTGCATAAGCCTACTTAAACAGAATATATCATACCTGTATATTAACTTGATAGTCTGTGGGTCCATGAATAGATCCATATAATCCAAATCCCACTATGGAAATTCTTCTATTAACCGTGAACCTAGTAAGACACAAACCAAGAAAGGATTTTAAACAGCTGTGATGGGTGTGTTACCTTACTCCCAGTCAAGTAGGAAGAAGACTCCCACTGAAGAGTAAGGAAGTAAACTGAAAATGGCTTTTTTTTTTTTCAATAACACTTCCTGTTTAGATTTCAGTAGTAAGAAAAATGCTTTGTAAGGTATCAGCTTTATAGGTTAAAGCTTTGCTATACCCCCCCAGATATCCAGTATCACTAAACAAAAAATAACCAGATTCTCCAAAAAAAACCCAACCTCCAAATTAAAACCAGATCAAGACCTGGCACTCAATCACTCTAGAATGCTCCCAATCCTCCTCAACTTTGTTCTTTGCTACTTTATATTTCACGTGTGCAACAGCCTAAGTTATTCTTAAAAAAAGGAAAAGATCAAATGTGCCCAAACAGAACCAGCATGTTTGTTAGTGTATCTTATGCCAAAATGTTGAAGTTGCATAATATGTTCCCCTTCTTCCCACACTTCTCTGTCTCTCCTCCAAATAGTTTCAAATGCCATACCTAATACGATCACTTGTTCCACTGTAGCCCCAGCGACTCTCCACTTGTTGGAACCTGTTAATGCTGCATTCTTTTCCTCTAAGACAACATCTTGGTCGGTCAATATAATCTACTTTAGGTTTAGGATTAACAGTAAAATGCAGAAAGAGATTTACTACTTCTCGATCTGACAAGATTCCAGACTGAGCAGGGCCTGTGAAAAGAAATTAACTTCTAAGATGATTTGAAGAATTACTCCACTCGTTGTATTTAAACCACAGGTATTTGCAAACTGAAAATGACAACAGTATTTTCCAATGACCAGAGCACATTCTGGAGAATGTTTTGCTTTCATTTGTGATTCACAACTTTTATTGGGATGATATTAGTAACAAAATAGTGTGTTAAGCATCTAACCACTCACAGGTGAATATTGTAGAGATATGGTCTAACAGTAAGACAAAGAACCCCAAAACTTACCTGCTGCAAACTCTTCAATCGTCATTAATGGAAAACGGATTAAGGAAAGAGCTCTTCCAAGGACTTTTTGTTTATTTCCAAATGTCACAGGCAGCTGTTGTCTTTGACATTCTGCTTCTGCCCAGCGAACAACCGCTCCAAAGAGTCTACTTTCCCGAATACTAAGGGTATCCCTTTCTAGAACGGCACATAATGTGTCTAAAGGAAAGTTAACATATTTAGATCAGTTGTCATCCAAATTAGGAACAATGCTACACATGAACTAAGTTTAAAATGTTAAGTAAACACGAAGAACATTCATAAGACAAAGATAAGACAACTTATGTATAAAGAAATCTCCCAATGGTGTATTAGCTCTAAACTAAAAGATCAGTTTCCTGCTATGAAGACAGCATATGAACTTTCCTCTTGATTCCTAGAAGTGTGACTGTATATCATGTATATAGTGACAACCAATCTCCTAAAGAATTTCCATGGCTAGGGCACGATCAACACTGGAAGTGACCAAGTGGTGAATGTACGCTACCAAAAAAAAAAGTTATTAATGATGACATTGATATATCCTCATCTGAGTAGGCACCTGCCAATATGGATCGACTACAGACACAAGAAGCAGTGGTGCACACAAAACCAGTTTAAAGATATATAAAAGTGATCTTAATCATTGACATATTTGCCACCCACAAAGCTGGAAGGTGGAACTCAGGGTGTGAGGCAAAGTACTCTCACATGTTTTTAAAAAGCAAGTTTTCCTGTATTTCTTACTTGTTGTGGCATTTTATGAATAAGAGGTATACAAAAATTCTCAGTGTATCACAGAACAAGCCTATAAAAAAGTTTTCATATTCTGAATCTTCTGTCTTTGGGAATTTTTATATGGCCTGAATTTAAGCAAGGCATGCTTGTAGTCATAGAAAATATCATAATGGAAAGTCCAAACAGATTGGGACTTATTGAGAGTAGAGAAGAACACTCATAGTCTGGGTACAAATCCCACTGAACAAGAGTTAACAATGACTTTACAATTTCTTTAAGTCTGGCTTTTACAGACAGTCTAGCTGGAGTAAAACTGTAGACGCATAGTAACAATGAAATTAAGTAAGCAAATTTACAACTGCTAGCTTTTCATAGAAGATGAAACATAGAAGCCAGCAGTTTAGCTATTTTTTTTTTTTAAACAGATGTCATAAATTGTACCTGATCTGTGCAACTCTGCGCAGAGAAGTACCACGCAGCAACAAAACGGTATGATTCCTGTCACACGTGAAAAGCTGCTGTGGATCCCTCAGGGACGAGGCACAACACACAGCAAAAGCTTTGGTTTTAATGAAAGAGTAGTGTTATAACGGTAGGAACCTTGCGACACTGGCACTAATCAAATGGGGATCCAACGCAGTGGAACGCTGCTCAGGAGTAAAGCTCAAAGGAAAGCAATGCAGGGGTGGATAATAAAACTTGCACTGATGATTGCAACAGTCTTCTCACACCCTGCAATTCCCATCAGAAATTTAATACTTAGGATGCACAAAGTAACTTACCTATATCAATATCAGTAAAGCCTTCTGCACTTATTGCATCCATAGTACTTTTGTCTATTGTGTCAAGACAAAGACTAGCAAGCTGAGGTTCATCAAATAAACGAGCCTAAAAAGGTATGAAATACATCTTAAGCATAAAGGTGACAAACCACTAATCTTAAAAAGCAAGTAATTTTACTCTAGTGTAGACCTAAATTTTAAAAGGTTCATTTGTATAAGTACTTTCTGTGTTTATACCTTAAAGGGCACTTAAATTCTCAAAGGAGTACATAATTAAGGGGTATTCACTAAATGCAAGTTTTCCTTTCTGTCTGCTTGTAGTTTTGGCAATATAACTAAAAAAAGTACACATCAAATCCACTACAGTGAACTGAAGCACAGTCTCAACAAAAAGCAATTAGGAGATTCATGTAAATACACTGTAGAATAAACTGGCTCCAATCCATTGCATATTAAAAAAGAGAAAAAAAGGCCTTTCCTCCACATTAATAAGAAAGTCTGTAAAAATGCCTACAAGAGCAACAAGACATTTTTGCACATAAATTAGACTATGTTACCACAAGCCTGCTGTAAAGTAATATTTAGTAATTTCCCTCCAAATATGTATTGCCCTAGTAAATCAAAACTAAGCTTAAATTTACCTACCTGAGTAAGCAGCATAAAGGCATTATCTGCTCGGAGATGCTTCGTTAGAAAATCCACACAATGTGCTTCCAGGGCTGGGACTGCATACTTTTTAGCAGTGTATAAAGTAGTCATGACTGTTTCTGGACCAATTTGAACTTCATCTGAATAAAGAAACCTAGAAACCAATACACAAATACAGATCATAAAAACATATCTTGAGGGGGGTGGTCAAGCACAACATAACAGCTTCTTTGCATTTAGAGAACAGGGCAAGGATTTGCACTGGCCACAGTATGCTTAGAAAGATCGAACAGGCTACTAGAGCAGGAGAAATAATTTTAGTGGTGTCCTCAGTTGTGACATGCAACAGTTGACCATGTAGCATTTTTACAAATTAATAAGATAGTAAAGCGGCTGAAGAAGGAGTATTACGTTAACTTAATGTCATACCTTTGTTTTTGATATGTATTACTCCCTAAGACTGATCTGGCCATACCAGCTATACATAGCTACTGAACTGTAAACAACAGCTGAGCTGCAGAATTACTTAACATACAAAGGCACACTCCTTTGATTCACTAGGAAGAGCTGTATTTCTGAATGTCAACACATAACCCTCTACGGCTATATTACTGAACTGAATTTACTGACAGCGCACACTAGCTTCCCTACCATGAGGGGAACGGTGTCAAGGACTTAAACTGTGATACCACGACAAAGTTACTATTCTGTAGTGTTCAGAGCGGAGGAAAGGGGGTAATATTCTAGCAGATGACCTTGACTCTCTCGTTCCTGCCACAGCAAAACATTCTGGCTTATCTCCACTGTTTGAGGCTAGATGATTTGTTGAGATTTTAGCACAAGCTGTGAAATAAAAGATAGAAACCACCAAAACCAGGAAAAAAAAAAGAAAACCTGTTTCCCAAACAGCTGTTATTTGAGACCGGATAAGATAAGGTTTATTTTAAGGTTCTGTACGGAAAAGATTACTTTTTAAAAATAACTTTTCTTACAGGTGACATTGCAGACAATCTTAGCAATATTTAATCAGTTTTTCAGATAACCAAGAATTTAAGATAATAATTTAACCAAGAATTTGAGATAAGGGTTTTAAGATAATGACCAAGCTTGTAATTTTCAAAAATGCAGTTATCCCCCAACACACAGGTGATGAAACATAATAAACCAGAACATATTAGCAAATGCAGAAATTCCACAATGAAGCCTTTCCTTTACATTTCTTAGTATTTTTTGTTCAGAACTTCTTGGAAATGAATGGCAAGCAACACAGAGATGGAAGGCATGTTTAGAAGAGTTTTTAAATTTAACAGTAAGCAGTTTGTATTTAACAGGAGAAACTCGTGAAAGTAATGGACTCAAACTTCTTGCAACATGTACAAGACACACAGGATAGGTTCCTAAGCTCTTTGGGGCCCAGGAATGTTATTTCAGAGTTACATACTATTTCTACCACAAGTGTTCTGCCTGCATAGATTCAGGTCAGTATTCATCTATTAGTAGATCTAAGTAGCAGAAATCTAGAATTAATGTTTCAACTAAAGTTCTTCGCTGTTTATATTTCTCATATTAAAAGAAAACTCTAATATTGGTAATTGCTAACACACAACTAAATATGGCATTCAGCATTAAATTTGCTGCCCTTAGCAGCAGGTACATATTTGCTGTTACAGTACTCCAATCTATTCAAACAGCCAGCTTTTGCATCACTTAGGAAACGTGAATGATACTCTAGATTAATTCTTTAAACTGGATTTGCATCAAACAGCTTTTAGAGAGAATGAGTTTCATTAAATGCTAACTTTTTTTAGTGAAAGTTTCATACATTTCATTTAGAACTGATTTCTGAAAGCTATAAACTATTATCGGTTGATGAAAATGATGGCCTGACTTGCCAGTCACAATCATTGACACATTTACTTTTAAGAAAGTAAGATCTCATAGGTACAGTTTCGTATACCAAATTGACAAGTAGTTCATTAAAGCACTAGAACAGTGTATTTAAATTCTGTTTTTAAGATTTAATAAATAAATAAATAAATAAATAAATCTGTTTAAAATACCCTAACCTTCCTTGTATGACTTTATAGGAGCTTGGGGTCCAAATCACACAAGAGTTGAACATTAACAGGCTGCAAAAAAAGAAGCATTACCATGCAAACGATATGACAAATTTTACCTAATCCTAAATAAATAAATAAATAAATTTCACCATGCTGTTTCTGGAACATGATTTTTATTTTATTTCTTAAGCGTACCCAATCTGAAGCCAATGAACTGACACACCAGAGGAGTTTATCTGGCTTGTGGTTTACTTTCTACTACACCTTCTTAAGAATTAGGATGCAGTTCCAAACCGCATTTCTCTGTCCCTTGCTTTCCCAGGAATTTTGCAGGCTTTTTCCTCATATGATCAAAAAATTACATGGCCAAATGCCAGGAATTTGAATGTGGCAACAGTGCATATACATGCAGGTTTTTCATTCCTGTGAGACCTATGAGCTAGAGGATGCTTTTTCACCCCATGAAGGACACACTTGAGGCTCTGTGCTCCAATCCATCCCATGCCGTATGGCTGGATATACAGTAAGAGACACTCCCCAACTGAAAGCGTGTCAATGACAAACTAACGGGACTTCAGCGACTAAAGTGCTGACAACTAATATTTGCACAGCATCTCAGGCAGTAACTAAAACATCACTGCGTTATCAGTACTATTTTCAGCACAAATCTAAAACATACTCACATACAAGCTACTATGAAGAATTTAACTCTATCCCAGTTAAAACCAGTACGTTTCCACCCCTTACTGCATCTCATTTATGTCATTCTCAGGTCCCACACTATCGCAACATATGCTCATTCACCACCCCTTCTCCTGTAAAATGTCTGTAAAGTGTGCATAAATATCCATTAAATGTTAATGGAGTTCATTTGTTCTATGACTTTGGGCTCCATCTGTTATGGTGGTCACTCAGGACAGGAGAGGTGGCATATTGCACGGAGTTACTGGGCACTACCCACCTCCTTATCTGTTTGTAGACATCAATCACCACAAGCATAACAGCTCATAGTTACAGAACACATGATACAGTTACATACTTTGAAATTGGGAAAACTCATGACAAGAGCTGTCCAAATACATTAAGAAAGTCACATTGTCCATTTTTTGTTTATTATTTCAGGTTTTTGACAATGCAAATACTTTTCTGGAATTTTCAAAGTGAAACAGTAGTCCTCTGCAAGTACTAAAAAGTTTAAATTTGCAAAGCTAAAAGGTAGCTGTAAAAACAATGAAAAATGGTAATACAGTACATTGCTCTAGGATGCTGTACAATTTTATTTCCCTTAAGTATACAGACGGCTGATCATGATGCATTCATATACTCATAAAAGAGGAACTCAAGGTGTGTCTTCTCTCTAAAAATCCCTCTGCTCATGTGCCAAGAGCTCTGTCTCTCATTTGTGGCACGTCTGAAGTAACACACCTTTATGTTTATACCACTGTTCCTCCTCCTCTTAACTCAGTGGGGCTCAAGATTACTTACCCTTCCTCCTTGCCTTCGTCCCTCCTCCCTCCCCATCAAGAGACTTACAGAAGCAACCTGCTCCTTAGATATTGACTCATTTTATTGTCATCCAGGATGGATGTGTGTGTATGTGCACAGTGGAAGAACACTTCAAGTGACTACAACAGTTTTTCCAAGTGATCACCTGACCATTCACTTTACATAAGCCTCCTACGTTTAATTCCACTTTTCTTTACTCTCAGGTTAGCACTTCTTTCTCCCTAGCATCATTCCAACAGCTGAAATATTCTCAACATTATAAAAGCACAGAGGAATCTTTTCCTAGTTAGTCATGATTACCTCTTTATGTACTGCTTGCCAAAGTCCTCTGCAAAGATATTTGGAAGATAGACTGCTAAATTTGTGCCATGTCATTACTTTCCTTTATGCTATGATCAAAAGACAAGTTAAATTACCACAAAATGTGAATGAAATAATAAGAAAAAAACTTATTAAAAACAACAAAATGAAACCCTAAAGCAGAATCCCACTGAGACAACTTAAATTTTCTTGATTACTGCTAGTCAGTTTGTTGAAGTGCTGGGGTCTGAGCAACGGGCCCTGAATTAAAGCTGACATATGGATGATTCTCACAACCAGACAGTGTGTTTTGTGACAGAAACCAGCAGAGGATTTTTTCTCTGCTGGGAAACTGGCTGGTTAGCTGTGAGAACAGACACCCAGCTATCCTGAGAAATGTGTGATTAAAACCAAAACAGATAGAGATACCCCCTTTTCGAGTTCCTTCCCAGGCTTGGCCAGCCTTGGATGGCACCCAATAAAAAGGAAAGATGCCAGATGTTCTGCTTTTAAAGTTATTTTTAAGGTCACTTATGCGACTGGAGTTGTTTATTCAATGGTATAAAAGCTGGACCCACTTGCAGCAAACTTCAGAAGCCTCACCTGCGAGTGGACGCACTGCGTAGAACTTCCCAGTTGCCAGGAAAGGTTCTCCAAACCTTGGCTGCAACCGGGGCTCCCCAGTGACTGCAGGTCTGGGTGATGGTTATGTATTAATAGGGCAACTGGTGATGTCTCTCTTAATCACTGTAGTTACTTCTGTGTAGTAATGATTAGGTGCATTACCCTGCTTATTGCTGCTGCTGCTTAAACCTAGAGTATAGTAAGTTTATCTTTTCTGACTAACCAGATCGTTTTATTTCTGTACCATCTTGAAGTGGACAGTAAAATAAGCCTGAGCCTTTTGGTGCTGTCCGTGTTCTTTCTGTTGGTCTTGGTAATTAGCAAAACATTTGTACAGTTAGAAACATGAAAAAAAAAAAAAGCTGTTTAATTGGGAAGCAGATTCAAACTTTGTGACTGATAAATCCTTAAGAGCTGAAGTGATATCTGTCAAACCACTGAAGTATTCAGCTGCTTTTAAAAAACTCCTCTGTCTCATGTTTGAAAACTCTTTAGGCAAGAGGAATACTGGATGATAAGCCAGAATACACACCACAGTAATTTCTAAGCCTTTGAGCTCAGCCAATTGTTTTCTAAGGAAGTTCTCTCCCCTTCCCCAGCCAATTTTAAAAGGCTTCCCTCTTCTCATCCTTAGAGTTAAGATTTGAGCCCAAGGGCAAGGAGGCCTCCCCAACTTTCTCAAGGGGAAAAAAAAAAAGCCCTAAAATGTATTACTGGTATTACAGCGGTACTATCAATTAAAGTTTCATTATTATTAAACACTAACTCTGCATATTTATTATTTTAGAGTCCCCTGTCAGAAAAAGGTAGCAACTGTAGCCAATTTTAAATTGTGTATGAATATATCAAAAATAAAAATAAAAAAACCCAGATGTCATATTAACTTGGTGACTATCAGATGTTTAAATTGTTCCATTTCTAACTAGTTTTTTTTCCCCTATAAACGTAATTCTTGAACTACCATCCATTTTGTGCCAAAACACTAACACTGATGAAAGTTTACGTTCTAGGACAGAGAAGTGGCACTCAGTCTCACTGGATAGATACAGGCAGAATGAGTTTTTTTAAGATAATTTAAAAAAAAAAAATTGTCAAATTATTTTTTCCTTCAAGTTTAATTTATAAGCAGCATTTGTCAGTAGACCTTTATGAATCACATAAACTACAGATAGGACCTAACAAGCCACATGAGTAAATAAAAAGGAAATGAGCTGTGGAACATTAATTAGTAAATCACCCCTAAAATTTTTTGCATCACTTAAGCACTTCCTTTACCTTGATGTTCATTTGCTATGCGTATTCAAAGATTCCAACTTAGCTTCTAGCCAAAGACCTCAAATTGGTCTTTGCAAAGATTAAAAAGAAGGTCCTATAAAAGGCAGCCGTCACTACCTGCCGAATTTACAACTGATAGATAAAAGAAGCCAACGGTATAAGGCATAATTCTTGCCTCTTCTGGCCAACACCAGGAAAAGAAAAAAACACACTGCCTTTCAGTTGGTATACTTTAAAAACAGTGTATATGAGTGTGGAAGAAGTCCAGTATTGGTCTGTATTAAAGACATTCTCCTTAGATATGTTTTTAACAACATGTTGCAATTTACATTTATTCCAGTATAAGCTCAAAATATACATATCTATAATACGGAAGAATATCCTAAAAAGCTGCCATGTATTTAATACTACAGACGACATCAAACTTGAGGTGTTTTAACAGTTCATAAGTCTAGTGATATTCAGACAAGTTTCAAGTAGAATCAGTTTACTTATGTAAGTCCCCATGCCATTATGTACTAGCAGCTCTACCAACACAAATGTCTTTCGTTTGCTTCTAACAGCATCTCTTCATTCACTTCTACAGTTTTCAAATACCATCCTTCTTATCTTTACTTAGAATTCTCCTATTTCCATGATTATATTTTTATCTAGACAAACTTCTCTCCTTAATATTCACCTTTCACTGTCCAGTATTTTTTTTCCACATACATACGAATACATATATGCTCACAGTCATTTGCTTTTAACCTTTGAAACCATTTTGCTTGGAAGACACTCCCCATTATCTCCCATTGTGTTACACAAACTCTTCACCTTGCCAATCCCTGGTTGCTAAGAATCCACCAAATAAAAATAGTTCATTTGTTAACAGCAACAGAGACACCACTGCTGCATGGTGGTTTGTTGGTTTTTTTTTCAGTTGCTGCAGTGCCTGTGTCCATGATTACTAAAAGGACTAGGTGACTCTTCTCGCTGTTCTTACCTGTTAGGCCTCAAAACAAGAAGGTTGCTAAGACTTTGGAGCTTTTCCCATTACAAAAAGCTTTGAGACATTATATATTATTTCCAGGCAACAGCATTATTTATTTCCCCAGTGTTCGTTATGGATATCTGTTTCATATATTTTACAGAGGCTTTGCCTAGCAGAGGAGTTTCCTTGAGAAAAACCTTCAGGTTAAGCAGTTTAGTCATGTTACCACACCACAGCCTGATGCACAAAGAAATTATCAGTAATTGCTTCTGCGAACACCATAAATTTCACTTATCACTACACTGAGTAAAAAGCAATGGTAGATAAACTCATCAGTTTTGTGAGCATGAGAAGCAGCAGATCCTATTACGCTCCAATTAGAACTCTCTAACCCATTTTACATAATTTTTGCCATTACTGCAGTCATGGTGTCACTTGGGTGGTCTGTGTGTAAAAATCAGTTAGTTACTGCCTTCTGCTGCATGTTCACTCTCCACCCAAAAGTATCTGAGATAAATGTGATTACAGTGAGTAGCAGTCTGGTAAAAAGATACAAGAACTTACTACCACTGCTGAAAAAGAGAAGGGCACAGTAAGATGAATAACATTTCAAAGTAAAGACGAAATGAAATCAAAAGCTTGGTACAACAGCCTCTGTCCCTTCTCAGTCATTCTTAAAAGGTCGACGAACAGCTGTGACACTCAAGAGGAACCACGAATTCCCCTCACCTTACTTAGAAAAAAAAAAACCAAACAAAGCAAAAGCAAAAAAACCCCACAGAATCAAAAAGCCAAACCAGACACACACGACTATGGAAGTACTTTTCTGAATGGACAACTGGGTGCCTCAAATTAGGGTACTTCTCTCGGGAAAGGGATGCAGAGAGAAGAGCGAGAAGGACCCAAAACGCGTTCGCGGGGCGGTTTGACCTTGCGTGCCAGCCCACAAGGTGGTTACGCGTTTTCTCTGCATCCCCCTTCTCGGCCACGCACACGGCGGCCCGGTGAAAGGACGGGCTCTCCGGGGACAGGGGCCAGGAGCGGCCGCGCAGCCAGCAATGACAGCAGCGGCCGAGCGGGCCCCCCCTCCCCGGGCCAGC
>VZZY01016710.1:479825-537467 GCA_013400335.1 Eurystomus gularis
GTGCCTGGGCCCCGGGGCAGCGGGCGGAGGCGCTCCCGCGGCGCTCCCGCCGGCTCCGCTGTCACGGCATTCACGCACAAAACGCGTTTCGGTGGGAAGACGCGCGGAGGGACCCCCCAGCCCCCCCAGCCGCCGCCCGAGGCGTGCAGGTTTGGCTGAACATGTCCGTGTGCCCCCGCTCTGCCACCGCAGGGTCCCAGGATAAAGCGCAGGTCTAGAAAAGAGAGGTCTTTCCTCCAGGAAAAACCAATGTACTTACGGGTCTGTGAGGTGTTTTGTGATCCCACAGCCTGGGGTGTTTGGCAACTTTACTGCAGAAATACTTGCTTTGTGTTTTTAAGGCTTTGCTACATCGGTTCTTCCCTCCTTTTCCTCCTTCTGGCTGATAACTTAATTTTTTGTTTCTCATTGCAAGAGAAATGCCGAGTAACACATGCTGACTGACTTGATTCATTGCCAATATTTATTTCAAATTGACAGACTGCAGTGAAAAGTCACTGCAATAGTAACAGCTGTAATGGTATCAAGAAATTCATCCCTGGGAAAACAGACTAGCAGAAGATTCATACCATAAAATAAATCAACAAGCTAGTACTGCCTGTCCTGACTCAGAAAGTATGTGTATATACATTCCAAAATACTTGATCTTGCAAATTTTTTGCAATAATTTAAAGTCCAGTTTCACTAAGGCTGAAATTGCCATATTCAGTGTTACTTGTTTGTACACAATGTGTTTTCTTGACTCACAGAGTAGTATAGCATATAAAATCTCATGCCAAATATTTTTGCCTTATGCTTCCAGACTTTACTTAACTTTCCCCCTCCTTTTTTTCCCCTGTATACTGGGGGAAGACTGAGAAGGAGAGTCTGTCTTAAAAGAGCACTAAATACAATTATTGTACTTGGGAGAAGTAAACCAATTTCAAACTGATTTTCTTGACATGCATTTTATTGGGGAATGAGACAAACGGGGTTTGTGCTGAAGATTTTTGTGCTTACCTCGTCTACCACTTTACACATGCTAACGTTATAGCCCTGTCTTCAGATAAAAGGTCTCTCTTGCTGAGCCCACCTGCGCTGATTCCTGACCCCACCCGAGGGATCCTGCCCTTTACGGCTAGAGAGACCTTCAGCAGCACTTCCAAAACTGGGAATTAAGCCTCGATCCATCGTAGGTGCTGCACACCGGTACTCCTGTTCCATGGAGCTGATGTGTTTTATTTGTGATTATGTAACTTCCCAAGTAGATAATTTATTGCTGAGGTTAGACTACATGTCCCTAATGACCCTTTTCAGCCTTTGAAATCCCTGCATTTGTGACTTTCACCTCTCACTGACCTTTAAGTTCTCCATCATTTTTGTTTATTTTTGCAGATACCAGTATGAAAACTGATTTTAGTCAAACAAATCTAGACTCCTGGATCTGTTGTTTATCTAGCTATTTTCGTATTTTCTTTTTTTAGATGATCACATGTGAAAAGACAGGCACATAAATTCTGCAAAACTATAAAATGAATACTGTGACAGACTATATGATGGACTTTAAAACAGCTTTTTAAAGTATTAGAAGTACTTTAAGATCATATGTATTTGAGGATAGCTAGTGAGAAAATCTGAAGAAACGAAGTTCTGTCTCTGTGTCTTTCTTTTAAATTCTTTTTCTTTTTAATACTGTTACAGTTCCTGGGCGATTGTTGCAGTTGGACTGCTGGTTCTGGTTTTTGTTGCTCTGTTAGCTCGTGTTCTTGTCAAAAGAAAACCACCCAAAGACCCACTGTTTTATGGTATGTCTTGGTAACAATTAAGCTAAATTCAGAAAGTGTTAATTTATATAAATGATAATATAGGATGGTTATTTCAGATGGAACATTTAAGGCACAGCTTCAGAACCCAGTCGGGTGAGGTGCTAAGGAGCTAAGAAGGAAATACTGGGGAAAAAAAGGAGGAGAAATAAAAGCTTCTTTTGAAACTTCTTGTTCTTCTCAAACAGGAGATCCAGCTTTGGGCTGTGAAAGTGTTTGAAATAGGGTTGTACCTGCTCTGTTAAGATCCTCCTTGTAGCAGGACTTAGGTACCAGTCAACCTCTCACACATATCTCATCCTAAGTAGACTCATTTGTGATTTTTGGATCCTCCATGGCATGGTTCTTCCTACAACTGAATTTCTTAATTCTCCCATTTTTATTGTGTTTCTGTGCTAACTCACCTTCGTGACTCGTAAGAAAGTTCAGACCACCCCAACTCCTGGCTCAGGCTGTCTGCAGACTCGGGCCAACATTTCTATCTTGACATTTTGCCATAAAAGAATAGAGATATTGATTACCTTTTAAAAAAACCACTTAGATCTAGATTACCTAATAGCAAAAATCTAGAAGAAAAAAACTTGGGTTTTGAAATTTTACTGGGTGGACCACAGGCAGAGCAGTGTACAGACCACTTGCATTTGCCCTCTGTCTTCCTCCTCATTGCAATTTGTAGGCGTCTGTCCCCAGTGTTCTGCGTGAGGCCAGGAACTCTCAGTTCTCACTGAAGTAAAAGGAAATAAATAACATAAACCTACTGCAAATAAATTTCCTGTCTCAAAGGAGTGACTCGTTACCTTGCCAGATAGGTCTCCTGTGGACTTGCTGTGGCTAATGCAGTTTGCCTTGCTCACCTCCAAAAATGGCAAGTCACATTTCCCTCTCCGCCTCCTTTTCGTTGTCCTTTCTCCTTTCCAAGAGATGACTGCAGCCAAGGTTGTATACTTTGCGTGACCAACATTTTTTAAAGGCTACATAGCCCTTTCTGCAGACACTGACTTTCCATGAGGCTCTGCCTACAGCTCTATGGAATTTCACATTCCTAAAAAAAACTTCCCAAGAACTTGGTTGACTGCCTATTAATGAAAAATCCTAAACTATGTGGGAAAGCCATATTGTATGTTAAGTATCTGTGAACTCAAACTAGACTCATCTAGTTGAATAGATCTCTGCCTGACTGAATTTATTAGACTGTGAACCAGCTGGGTGATTCCAAGTCTTTATTAATTTATTATTTTTTTCCCCTTTATCTTACTACAGTTTATGCTGTATTTGCCTTTACCAGTGTAGTGAATCTAATAATTGGACTGGAACAGGATGGGATTATTGATGGATTCATGACTCATTATTTGAGAGAGGTAAACAATTGTTTGGCTTACAAATGCAAGTAAAATCTTCACAATAAATCACTTGGTGTAGCATTGGTCACAGAAAAACAGCCACTTACACATTCAACAAGGTCTTCTTGAATTTGGCCATTGACCTGCTGCATTATTGTTATGGACAAAACCTCCACTGACTTGAAATCACAGACTCATTTGGGAAAAATAGCAAACCTTTCAAGCTCCAATGTTATTTCACTTACTTTGAGCAAGGCTGCTCTGTAGTAACTTCTGTGGGAAGCGAATAGACTGTACGTGTTTGCAGAAAGCCATAGATAGCCCTCAGGAGTGGAAGAATGCTGCAGAATCTAAATGTGTTACCAAGAAGGAAACAAAATTGCTTTTGCCTTACCACTTTACTAAAAGGAATTAGAGTTAAAAAATGGTGATGCCAGATACCCAGTCAGCAGAATCTGTTGGCTGCTGAATATCAACATCCACCAAAAATAGCTCGGTAAGAGCTCGATGTGAAAGTCACTGAAGTCATTGAAAAGATTCCATGAACTTTAGCGTGAAATGAGTTGGCCCTCAGAAGGTTATACGTTGTCATCAATATATTCAATACTGTTGTAAATCTCTAGGTTGCTACCTATATCTGTATTTTTTCCATGTTAAATGTATCTTTATTTTGTAGCTTTTATCACGAAAATATGGAAAAGTCTTATTTCCATAATGTAGGAGAACAATGCTGACAGTCATACACAGGAGCTTTCCCTTCCATCTTGCAGCCTATTTTGCAACTGTAGAACCAATTTGATTATACCTGATCCTACCTAAATGAAGTTTGTGCTTGGAAACATGTATTGTCAGTCGAAAACTGTACCTCTGGATTGAAAGAACATCAGCTGCTTTTCTGAAATGGTTTCCTGCTGTGCTTTATTAATTATTTGTTAGTCTTCCCCTAATCACTGTATCTTTTTAAAAATACACGTTCCCTAGGGTGAACCGTATCTGAACACTGCGTACGGCCATGTGATCTGCTATTGGGATGGCTCCGTTCATTATCTGATGTATCTGCTGATGGTGGCAGCTATTGCATGGGAGTAAGTCATTTTGAGTTGTGTACTGTTTATGTTGCTTGCATTCTCACATAACATAAAGGGCTTTCTTTTCTATGCAGTGTTTTGATTTTTCTTTCAGGACCTTTTCATGTCTTAGGCCAAAGCAACACCATTAACATTTCATTACTTTCAGAAACCGTACCCTCTCCGAGTTACCCTTTCTCTCGGGTGAATAAGCCCAGCAAACACACTGAGTGGTAGCCTTGTCTTCATGCTGCAGCATACAGCATAGCTCAACTGCATGCTTCGTGTTAGTTAAAAGGAAAGGTTAAAGACGATGCATGTTACAACCACTTTTTTTTTTCCAAAGAACATATTTAAGACAGGAATAATGTATTGCTTAGCATGATGATGATGATCTCTCATCCATGTCAGAGTATCACATAGTTTAAGAGAAAATGGTTATTTCTAGAGATTCTTGTTTCTTGCTGTTGAATAAAGAGTGGGACAAAATAAGTACTTAAATTCCAGAGGCTATTCCAGAGGGTTGGACTAGATGACCTTGGAAGTTCCCTTCCAACCCAATGCATTCTATGATTCTATCTGCTGGTAACAGAAGCATTAACAGAATGAAAGTAATTATTAATTAATTATTAATTCTTTTGCAGTCCTGTACAACCTGTGATGTGCAAGGTCATGCAGTCAGCCTTCAGATGAGTGAAATGTAACAACAAATAACTGAATATGCACAAATCCTGTTCATGTGATAAACTTCCCACACATGAATGCAGGATTTCTCCATATCCCCCTCTCAGAGGCAAGAATCCACTGTTGGCTTGTACAGATCTAAAAACCTTTCCTTACTAAGATACAACCATGGCAATTAGTATAATATTTGAGGGTGATTCGGGGTAGGGGATTTTTAGGGACGGTGCAATAATTATCTCATGTGTTCTTTTTTAAACAGACAAAGCTATAGAACCATTGGCCTCTACTGGCTAGGTTCCATTATCATGAGCATCATTGTCTTTATGCCTGGAAACATTGTGGGTAAGGACATAATTTATATCACTAGCTTTTTCCTGTGAAACATTTTCTAAACTCAGCATTAGGCTATCTATATTTTACTGCAGTATCAGTTCCTTTCTGTAATAATATGAAAGAGGAATATTAGGAATATCAGTAAAGAGATGCAAGATATTTTGAGATTTAAATATGAGGAAGGGAAAAGGGAGACCAGGAAAAAAACCAAAACAAACCCTTTCAATTTATATTGCTCTCAAGAGAAAAAAAACCCAAACTGTATTTTGTTATGCCCATAAGGCTTTCATCCAAACTAGGTTTCATTTCAGCAGTGAGACAATAACTGTCTCCTGGTATCATAAAAATATAAATCTTATTTTGCATAGAATTTCCAATTTACTTAATAGTCTGACTTTCAGGCACCTTACAAGAGGCATCCAAATCACCTTCGAAAGTGAAATCTGGAAGTTACTTTCAGAATAAATTTAATAATCCTAGATTTCCAACATAAATCAGTGCATAGCTGTGCTGCTAGAGGTTGGGAATCGTTATTAAAAATTTTACATAATTATTACTAGCAGGTGGACCTTTAGAAGTGCCAACCCCCTCAATTAAAGAGTTCCTTTTTAACAAAGCTTAAACTGATGCAAAGCTGACAAGTGTTCACCTGAGAAAAAGGTTCATGTGTCCAAATCCTGTAGTCAGCTTTAGACAAGCTCGCTCTGGCTCCAGCTTTTACGACAGAAGAGGAATATTTATGGTGCAGCCTGGGGCTAGTCCGGTTCCCTCCTTTGTAGATACACACACACTACAGAGGAAACAGTCAGGTTTAATGCAACACTATCTCTTCCTCTTTGCTCTAGAGAAGGCCGAGAAACTTGTTCTCAAGAGCATCCCTTCTGCCTTCCTTTCTGACATAGAGAGTAGCCAGTGTAAAAAAGACACAGGTTTTCTGAGGATAGCTCTCTGAATGTATGTTTTGTCCTCAAATATCGGTAGAGGCCTGTAAGAGAAATCAGGACTTTGGGAAACAAAGGCTGTATCAGATCTTTAAAGATGGATACATTCCTTGCTTCTGTTTTTTAAATAATAATGTCTTTATTTGAAGCAGGTTCCACTAAGAGATTTCAAAGCTGTCCCGTCCCATAGGATTACCTACTGCAGAGTGACAGAGGTGGTTTCCTGTCCCCTCAAAAACCCCCGATTTCCAAAATGGCATCTTGTCTGATAGCCTCTCTCACCTGTGACTCTACCACTACAGAGCACATGGTTTTCAACACGATTTGCGTGTTGCTTTAACAGCACTTTCTAATGTTTTGTGCTTAGGTTACCATAGCTGCTTTAGTTTTGATAATACATAGGATATTTTTTAACTCTCCTACATCACAGCTTACAAATTCTCATACATCTTATAATTATTTTTTTAACAGGCAAATATGGAACAAAAGCATGTCCTGCTTTTTTCTTAAGCATACCATATATTTGCCTTCCTATATGGGCTGGGTTCCGAATTTACAACCAACCTTCGGTGACTCGTGACACCCCAGTCAAGGTAATATTATTGTATTTAAGAGCTGGCTACTGTTAGGAAGACTGAAATAGGCCTGCTGTTTCTACTGAGTTTTATAGGTCCCTCAGTGAGCATGGAACGTACTGTAACTGTTCACTGTTATGACAATTGCTGCCAGGCTGCGTAGACACTAAAAATATCTATAGTGCAGGACCATTTCATTATGGCAGGATAAAGAAAACACAAGAGAATCTCATGTTTAGAGCGAAGAAGCCTTTTCTAGGTGTAATTGTGTTACTACCCTCTATCCAGTTTCTGATTGTTGGCGTTCCTTAGCTGATGAAAATATTGACATATACCAGCTTCATAAAGCACCACAAAATCCTTATAGAAGCTCTGCAGGAAAGTATTCTGCAGATGAGTTATGGATTTCATGTAATTTAATAATTTTTTGTATGTGCATTCTGCAAGATTAGATTTTGCAGGTACGACATTGTACATTAATTGATCTGAAAATTACTTAGATAATTCTTATTTTTAAAATACGTAAAAATAATGTTTACTTAGATATTTGCCTTTGAATTTAATAGTTGTGCTGTAATAAGATTAACTGAGCAATCAAAAAATGCAATAATAGTTTATGCACTTCTAAAAAAAATCCCTGTGGTGCAAAGCACAGAACAGATCTAACTCTTTGTTGCTATAAGCAAGCCAGTTTATTGCCACAGCACACCATATCAGTTGTAAGGAATAGAATCAATTAATATTTTTGCATCACAAGCACTCCTGAGTCTCAGTCAGGTTCATTCTGTAACTGAAAACAGACACAGATGAAGGAGTTTGCTCCTGTTCCATAGCTAATAGGCAGGCAGTGTGCACGTGGCATAGCCGATGGCATAGAATAACAGCAGAGGATGCACTGACAGATTTTCCCAGAAATGTCTGAAAACTGACACTCAGCCATCCATCCATGATTCTTCAGCAGGAAAGAGGATTATAGACAGATGTTCATACCTCCTGAAGGTTGAGGAACCACTACAGAATCACCACTTTCAGGGCAAATCCCTGTGAAAGGCAAACTGTGGGAGACTTCAGGTGCTAAACCCTCTCCTACTCTCCTGCGTAGGCTTATAGGAAACCACATGATCCATCCCAGAGCAATTTGAGCTGATTTACTTAAAGGTGTCACTAATTCCGGCCAGAAACATGTTCTTTAGAGTCATAAGGGTAGAGAAGTTAATATACATTTTGAAAGGACGAGTGATAGATATATATAAGCATCCTACTTGGACAAAAGCAGAAAGAAAATATATCAGCTCTCAAACTTTCCATTATCCTTAGGTAGTCTGCATCTGCATGTGATCTGGTACTCAGCAACTATGGGAGGCCTTTGTCTTTCTTAGGAATAGATATTAGAATATAGACATTCTTTGCAGGTAATATTATAAATATCCCTACACTAGTACTTTAAATACTGTGAAGTGCCACAAAACTGCCAAAGCAGACCTGTTATTTGTGTCTGAAAAACAAGCAAAGGTGTCACTTCTTTCTTCTGAGAATGATCCTTTAAAAGAAAAAAACCAAATTGTTTTATGAAAGGGATGGCCTATGTATTTAAACTAGCCTTATTTTTGCTAAACTACAATTCAGATCTTGCAGTTCTTTCTCAGGAATTGTGCTTGCAAGATTGGTTCTCCTGTTTCCATGACTTTATTGTGAGTATCTGAGTGCTTTTAACTGTGCCTCTACATCCTAATTATTGTTTCGTGCTTTGGAGACAATTCCACCAGTGTATAACAGGAAGGAAATCAAGTTTTTATTTTGCCATCTGCATGCCAACACACGGCTAATAAAAAGGAAGAGGAAATGAGTAACACATAAATGGGGAAGTTTTCCCTCTGAACTACAGAAAGATACTCTGATGTGCTCATAATTTTGTCTGTGACTACACAGGGCTGAAAATGTACCTCAGATGATTTCCATGGGTCTTGTAAGTTTTACCGTGTAGGCAAAGAGATGACTTTGGTTCTTCCAAACCATCTTCCATGTTAGATATCTATATGGCCTTCCCTACCGTAGAGTGTGGACCCCTCACATCTGCCCATGCTCTGCAGTAGGGACATTCCTGTTCAGAGGCTGAGGAGAGGAGGTACAGAACAGATCACATCCAGACGCCAAGAAGTGCTTCAGTGCCCATCAGAGGAATCCATACCATACAGTAATAAAGAAATGACAGGAGGATTTTCCACACATTCCATATGCAAACACACACATTTCATATTCAGATATATTGTTTGCTCACTGAACTCAGCAGAGAACTCGGCTGGCCACAGAAAAGCTTTTATTTTATGCCAGTGATATTCACATTTCAGTAGTGTCACAGGCTGCTGAAAACCAGCATTCACTGTCAGTAACGAGATGGACCCTCATTTTGCTGTCCCTCCAAACAGTCCTTTTACAAAGTGTATTAGATTCAACTTCAAATGTTATAGACAAACCTACATTTCCAAAACTTTTCTACATAGGGACATTCAGGAAAATGAATTTATTCCAATTAACAAAAGATGCAACTCTGAAGTTACTTATGCTGCTTTCAAGCCTGACGTGATAGCAGTTAGCGTTCATTTCATTTAGGTTGCTTTGAAAGTAAACTCATCTGTAATGAAATGGCTTTAGTTGGATCCATCCATTTCTAGAATTTATTCAATTGAATTTTCCTCACTGTATCCTGTGAAGTCTGAAATCACCTTTTTAGATGGGGAATCTTTCTGTCTCTAAAATCAGTGGATAAGGTAACGTAACTGAGAACTAACCGCCTCTGTTGTAATGTTTAACTGCTTCACCCTTCTTGTAGTGACTGATCTGGAGATGAATACATGTCATGTGGAACCAGGATGTACTTACTAAACATGTTCTGTGTTGCAGGTGGTTCAGGAAGTCCAGAAGAAAGGACTCTTAAGACGACCAATAGATTTAATGTTAGCTGCATATCTCATTCTAGCAACGGGGTTTTGCATATTTAGGGGCATGGTAAGTTGAAGATATTTTAATGTTCTGTCCTCTAATTTTCAGTCAGACTTTTAAATTTGAAATCATCGTGTCTGTGTGAAAAAGTATGTACATGTTGGTCAAGGGAAATCCTGTGACTTTCAGGGTTGAAATAGGCCTTAGATAGAAAAGGGACAACTCCATTATTTTTTGATAGTTAGCGGTGTTTTGCTTCTCTCTTTTGCCCTGTGTAATGTATGTTTTTCAAAAGGAGGTGCACAACCACAAGAGCAAATAGCATCCCAAGAGCAGATCAACGTGACCTAAAACTGTTTTCATTGGTTACATTTATGGCCAAGAACATGGAGACAAACCAATTAAACTAAATCTGTATTCATGTTTTTCTAAACAGCGATACAATTAAAATTATGTAGGAAACCAAGTTAATTTACACTGCATGAGATAGAGAACATTTCCACTTGGAAAAAAAAAAAAATCCACATTACCTGAACAACACACATTGTTTCTACTTACAAAGAACTGATTTTTTTTAAAATGTTTGCTTTTTAAGCAGAGTTGATTGATTTAAAATTTCGGAGAGAAACGAATCAGTACTGAAAATGGTTGAAGTAGATAAATCTAGTAGTAGGTAAATCTAGTCCTTTGTCAGCCCTAAAGCATTTTCTGTCTTAAGCAGAAGGGAAGTTTTACATCATTCAGTGAACAGTGCTCAAATATTTAGGTGTCTGAGACAACCACCTGCTTGCTTGGTTTGTAGATCTCATCCTGTCTAGGATAATTCAAGTAAGAGGTGACAATGAGTACCCAAGCAACATTTTATTTACCTAGCACAGATTATCCTTTTGTGGTTCTGCTGCTCACATTACTCTCATCTTCTGCTGTTTCTCTGAAAACCTGCCTCTCAAAAATTTTTTTTTCTAACTTGTCACAGGCTGCTTTATTTCTTATAGATCATGCAGCTTCAGAGCACCACTGATACAAGTTACTCAGCTGTTTTACCTCCAGTTTCACTGTGGGGAGTGTTACTCTCATGCTCTAACTTCTAACCTGGTTCTGCAATCCCACTTCTTTGTTTCTCAGAGGAGTTTTTTCATTCACTTTGAGAGTGTAGTAATTTCACTATACATTTCCTTTACCAAACAGGAGCTGCTTACTGGCCCTGCTTATATATACAATCAACTGAACATCTCTGTGTAAGCTGCAGTACCATGATTTCATTAAAAAGCTGATCAAATATAATCCATTACAGTCCACTCAGACCTGCTTCTTGGATGCCCATGCTGGAAAAGGAACAGGGAGGATATCTACTCTTTGTAAATCTTTGCACTTCCCCCTCAGTCACACAACAAACACACATGAAATTAAGTTGTGCAGAACTGTTCAGTCCTGTAACTTCGGCATGAATGATGCCTTGCCATAAAACTCCTACAGTGACAGCTGTTAACACAGATTGGTAACTCATTTTAGAATGGTATTCTTTGCAGTAGTTTTAAGGGCTACTGTGAAAAGGATCTACTGTTACAACTGGGTCTCTCTTCATGTTTATTGGGAACTTTGTTCTTTCTATAGGAATGTAAAATCCAATAATCTTGCATTTGCTATTCTCTTTTAAAAATTACTAAATAACAGGTGTCTCTCAGCATTGCTCTCCACTGCTGCCTTGCCACAATGCAACTCTTTTCTTGGACTACGTTCATGGCTTGCTGTCCTAAAATTGGGTGCTTAGCCTGAAGTTTCCACTGTTTGAGCAATTTTCCATTGGAAAGTTCATTTGCTGGGATCAAAGTCCTTTATCAAAGCAAATCAATAGCAATTCTACTTTTACTACAGCATAGCCAACTGGCTGAACTCGGTTCCAGTCAAAATCTGTCCAGCAGGCTGTCAGCATTTCTTTGCAAACCCTCTGAGCAGGAGCTGAGAGGAGGCTGCATTTCAGCTTTTTAACTGGTGATCAAATGGATCACCTCTGCAATAGACTTTGAGCAAGCCTCCAGGGTAGCAGTGCTGCAGACCACCAGTGAATCTTCAGGGCTGATAACAGGTGTCAGGTTGGACTGCTTTAGAACAAATTCTTTGTTTACGGGAAGTTTTAAAAATTCTTCTTAGATTGCTCTGGATTGCCCTGCTGAACTCTGCCGGCTATATATTCAACTTCACGAGCCATACATAAAAGATCCTGCTGCCTATCCTAAGCTTCAGGTAAAGCATTGACTGTGGAGCATAGAGTGTTAAGAAGTGATTTGTTAACTGGCCATCATGCCGCGGGTTTCACAGATGACAAGATCAATACGGGAAGTATTTGTTCACGGGAAGTTAAATGGTATTTCATATTTTCTACCACAGCCATAACAGGGTACCAGCTCTTCATTGTGATAAACTTAACTGAGATTCAAATCAGCTACCTAGACTTACACATCCTAATTACTCAGGGGTCTTTTAATACAGTCCAAGAAACAGCTCTGCATGCTTTTTATGATCATTCCCCTTCCTTAGAAGGGCAAAGTAGACTTTCAGTCTGGAATAATGGGGCAAAAAGGAGCATAGCAGGACTGGAGTCCTTAAGCTCATGTTACGCTTCTGTCACCAGTGACACACTCCTTGAAACGTGACACTTGTTACAAACTATGTACACAAGCATTGCAGAGGAGGGAATGTTGCGCTTTAGTTTTGTAGTACGTGCAAGTCTGTCATTCTTTTGCAGCCCTGGCCGCTGCATGGGCGCAGGGCCTGAAGCAGTGAGAGGGTTCGCAATGAGCAGAAACCCAGTATCCCTGCTGGACCTGTTCTTCCTGGGAACGGGGTGGCTTGGATATGTCTCCTACCTCCCCACTGAAGTGTAATAGGGCTTGACAATTGGATACCTGTGCTGTGATGGACACTGAGTTAGGTCAGAATTATTATTGGCATGGTCTCAAGATGGCAAGGGGTAGGAAAACATGTCCTTGGATGAAGTGGATTTGAATGGAGCAAAGAGACAACAGCCATCAATATTAGGTGGAGGCTTAGGATAGCTGGATCCAGTCAACAGCATCCATCTTTCCTCAAAGAAGTTATAGCTGCAAGAAGGCCTGGGAATCATTGCTGCCACGAGGGTAGTTTTGAACAGTGTCAACCCCTCAGTCAGCAGCTGGCTAATTTTTAAATGCATCTCCCTCACACTGCAAAGCAACTAATATTTCTGTTTGAAATGCAGATGCTGGCATACATGTTCTACTCTGTGCCATACTATGTGGTTGCTCTGTATGGCCTGCTGGTACCTGGTTGTTCCTGGATGCCTGATTTAACCCTTATACATGCTGGAGGACTAGCTCAGGTATTTCTTCGTAAAATGTTCACTCTTGAATTACAAGTTCATAAGTAGAGAACAAATAAGGGGCCCAGGGCTTGATCTTCCCATGTAGGTTTTATGCCACTGTATCTCAGATCACCTTTTGTATCTGTAGTTTAAGGGTAGTTTAAGGGAGTGGAGAATCAAGCCTGTTCCATGTTCCTACTGACTGCATTCTTGTTTTAGGAGACTTCTCTACTTCTGCAGAATCTTTTTATTTGGCTCATTTAAACCTTACTAAGCACTATGCACTCTTTAGCTAAGACCATGAAGGAAGCTTGTCTTAAAGCTGTAACAGTCAGCCACGTAAAAAAAACGCCAAACACAACAAAGCAGTACAATACATTGTTTCCATAATATCTGTTGGCCAGCTAGGTAGTTTGAAAAATATAAATGGAAGAAGTATCTACTAGTCACACAAAATGGACAGTATCAGTTGAGGATGCAGATACAACACTGGGAACCTCCTGGGCCACAAACCACAGTAACACTAAGACACATTTGTGTTGCCAAAGGCAGACCAGTGATCATACTTTAACTCATTCTGTTCTGATTCTCTAAATTAAACAACTGTTGCTAATTACTAGATGGTGCTGATGCTTATGAGAAGACTGACCGAAACAGAGAAGTCAACAGGAACTAGGAAATGACTTCTCATGACATACAGATGGCCACTAAACCGTTCAGACAGAGTGACTATTGATTTGTACCGTACCTAGGAAATGAAATGTGCTCGGAGCATCCAGACAATGCAGAAAACACGCACATAATCCTGCAACAATAACGAGAACATAGGGACACGGCAATAAGTGTAATTCAAGTACCACTATGAGACAAATGCAGACCAACACTTTGTTCCTCATGCCTGAAATAACAATCATGGATACAAACTATAATCCCACTTCACTGCCCAGTAAGGATGGGGGGAGCGACATTTCCTATTTGTGAGCAATTATCACAGTGAATATGACTTGTTTATTTCTAAACAGTTTATAGGGAATCTTGAATTACCAAATTATATCAAAACAGAATCTGGCAAACATATTAATGAGGAGCTTTAGATGCTCAAAAGGTATCATAAATATTATACAACTGTGTGTAGCCCAAATCTAATATAAAAAAAGCACAAGCTAGGTAAAGTAGGCAAGCCAGTGTCAGGAACCTCTCCTTCCTAGCAGATTACTCAGGTTTCATGAATTCCCCAGACAGTCAGGAAAGAAACCGCTCCTTCAAAGCTTATTTAACACAAGGAAAAGTAAACCAGAAGTCAGAGTGTGCTAGCATAGTCCTGCAAACTTATGAAAAAGCCCAGCCTTCCAGATTGGAGGGGATTTTCATTTGGTTGATTTAGTTTTGGTTTGTTTTGAGGTTTTGTTTACTTTTGTTTTTCTTTTGAAAAGTGTTTCCCATAAACACTTTTTTTCCCCCAGTAGCACTTTGTACCTTTTAGCTGTATGATTAGTACATGTAACATTTTGTGCTGAAGTCTAAAACCCCTCTGTTGTCCCTTATGGTTTGGCTTCAGGATAATGCTGATGTACATATTAGACAAGGAGAAGAAAAGCTACTGGTAACCCAAAGCTAACACTCAGAATTTCCCATTTTACTCTCTAAAGCTTGTCCCAGGCACAAACAAAATCTGTGGGCTGACAAAAACTGATGAAGAGAGGTGTATGTTGCTGCACAGTCCACACAGTTTATCCTGATTCAGAAAATACTTAAGTTTGGGAGGGTTTTTTTTTTGTAGTTTTTACTTTAATGCACTTCAGAATGAACTTCAGTCATCCCACAACTGAACATGATTTAATTGATTTGTCTTGGTGAACTGTGAGCAACCTGGGCTGAAAAAAATGTGTGACAATGAATTAAGAACTCCTGTTGGTTTTAGTCTTTGTCATTTTGAGGCACAAAACCACATTTCCAAGCTTGTCTACTGTTTTTCCAACTTAAAGCATAGTAATTGATAATTAAAACATATGTAACTACTGAAACAGGTTTTGCTTCCTATTATGCACACAGGTCCAATAAAGGTAAGTATCTAATGACAGAAACTGGGCATGCTCCTACAGATGGGGAATGGGGAGACTTTTAATTATTTTTATTTCTATCATTATGAAGCATGTATCTTTTACAAAAAGTAAGTCTCAAAATACCAGGTGATACAGCTAAACTAAGAACCTGTAAACGTGTCCAGCCTTTCACATGCAAAGAGAAGTAGTTACTGCTTTTCAGAATTACATAGAGCTCTCAGCTTGAATTGTTCTGTTGCTAACATTCAGACTTCAAAAACAGGTTGTGATCCTTACTGGACTTCCTGAAGCTTCAGGAAGATCTCTTAGATGTCCCATGACTAAAGTACCAGGAGCTTTGATTATACAGAGGGATTGGAACAGTTGATTAAGTTGCTATCTCCCTATGTAAGTGAGCTACTTGAGAAGGGATGAAGAGCCACAGCCCTGCTATCCAATACCATTCTGTCCCACCAGCTCTCCATAGTCCGCTTCCCTGTTCTCTCAGATACAGAAAGTTTTTCTCTACTGCTTCTCCCTCTGAGTGTTTTCCTGCAATTTTTGGTAGTTAGTTTCTGTGGTGCCTCTTGTCTACAAGAGAACCTAAACACAAGGAGCATGTTTTTCTAGGCTACTCTCTCCCCACTCTAGTTGATGGCTTTCCCTAGGCTTGTAAGACCTAGTCCAAACACCTCCAAAATAAGTTACAGTCATTACCTGATTTTAGTCAGTTTTAGAGAGAAGGCAGAGAGTGAAGAAGGTCTCCTAACCTTTCTCCAGGCCTTTCTCTGTCCATAGCTGAAGGGCTTTCTTGACTACAGCATTGCCTGTGATTCGGCTACTATTTCACAGGACAACAGCCTTAGCGAGTAGCAGGCAGACACACATTGCAGTTGTCAAGCTGAGCAGTGCCACGTCCAGCACCAGGCAGCTTCCAGTTGCTGTGGGACAGCCTGGTGAGCAGACTGGCTGAGGCTTCAAGGTTAACAAAGGCCGTATGTTAAATGGGTAAGGCTACCTCAGCAGGTCACCTGCAGCATCTCACGTGGCTGATTTCCCAGCCAAAGTTTAAGGGTTTGATCCTCAACATTCTCTACTTGAAGAGGGTTCGGTAACAGAAAGCACCAAGGAATGGCTTATTTGCTGAGAGGACCTGATCACGGCGAGGTAACACAACAGACTCAAGGCTGCTCTCACTCACTGCCATGCAGCCCACTGCGCAGCAGGCAGAGATCTGCAGTAACGAACAGCGCTTGTCCTACTGCTTAAAGCTATGGATTCAGTGCAGGTCTGCCTGGCACTTGAAACAACAGGACTGGGCTACTGGGGAGTGAGAAATCTGCTTTTAAGACACACCCCCTGCCCCAAGGGAGGAAGAAAGAGGGGGAGCAGAAGCAGAGTACAGTCATGGGAAGGAAACACACAAGATTAAAGACATAATACAATTTCTACAGAGGCAAATCAAATTAAATGAAAAAAAAAAAGTGACTTTAACAGACCTAAATATCCTCTCTGGTAATGAAAGGAAAAAGCAATGTGTTATATGGAAAAACAAGTCTAGTAAACAATAACTTCATTATACAGTGCATCATTAGCTAGTAAAAATCTTCATGGCGTACAAATAGAACAAAATGTTTCTGCTTTTTCTTTTTATAATGCTCACAGCTCACTAATGTGCCACAACTTCTGTAACAGACAAGAGCGCACAATAAGGCTTAGATCTTCAAAGGCATCTAGGAGGCTGTGGGAGCTCTGGGTCTCTCAGAAGCAGCCCCTTACAGGGCTTTCTGACAAAGCTTACTATGAACTTATTGTGAATTTACTGTCGACTTACTGTGATGCATGGCTGGCTGCTCTTGGAGACAGGAGGCCTTGCAATCTTCCACAGAGGAGTATGTAGCTTAGCATCTTGTTCACCCCAGAAGAGACTCTAAAGTACTACCAGGAGGCCGTTAGTGTCTAGGTAAACATCAGACAAACCCAAACCTCCTACCTGAAGCCCGATGGTGGCTGGCTATCTGCTTGGGAAACTGCTACCTCATAGAGCAAGAGAGCTTTGCTGCTGAGCTCTAGTGCTCTGGCTGCCTGGGCTGAGGTGGCTCCCAAGGTGAGAAAAGGTAGGAGGGCTCTGGACAAGACCACCCAGGTGCCAAAGGCAGTTCTTTCCAGAGACAGGTGAGAACAAGCAGGCTGCGAGAGACAAACCCCATTATGAGGCTGATATAAAAAGGCTGCTGATGGTGCGCTCCTGAACATCTGTTTACTGTGTGATAGCTATTTACAGAAACATGCTAAGTGGCACTCTCCTGAAGTGTGTTTGTATTTGATTTCTTTGATTACTCCATTTCCTGACGCAGGTTTGCTAGATCAGCTCTCCCTGTTCAGTGGAGGTATTGGAATCACCTGAAAGCCAATTTCCTTTTCTGTTTTGATGTATGGTCTGAGCCCAACCTCTTGCAAGAGGGGTGTGTATTAAACACCTGCACTGCATTTCACTTTCTCCTCTGCTAACAGTGAGCAGAACTCTGTTCTTTGCGAGTCCAAAATAACTCCTGCTGAAGCCAGAACAGAGAACGTGATCTGGCCATAGTGTACTCCTGTGCATTACTGAAATCCTGGTGTCCCTTTCTCCTGCTCTGCTTAAGATCAAATTGATGTTTATCTTCTCAGATCTCCTCCACCGCTAACTAAGTAATAAAAAAAATCGGACCCACAATAGTTAATGTGAATGAGCTGTAGCTTGAAATAGCAGGTAACAGATGGAGACAAAAGATAGTGACTGTCCTGACGCGTCTATCTTTACACGTTTGTTTATGCTACAAGTATGCTTCAGCCCAGCGCGCTTGTCTTTGCACATAACCTTCACCGGGAACTTAACCTGTGCTTCAGAACCGCCCCCAGCCCCAAAGCCACATATTACAGATGTTTTCTGAAATCACCAGGAGTTCTGGGATCAGAGCTGAAAGACTGGGTTTAAGATTAAAACAAAACACAAACCCAAACGAGAACTAACATAGCTTCCAAGATTTTACTTTCTCACTCTGTTTGGAGTGAGCGTCTGCTTCCCGTTGATGCCAAACCCAGCACTCCTCGGTAGGCGGGTGCCATCCCGCCCCGCCGCCGGCCCGAGCCGTAGAGTGCAGCTCTCCCCGGTGACACACTGCAGCAGCCGTGTGCCTTGGGAACGATCATGGACCCTCTGGCATGAATAACTGCCTATAAGCCAGGGCTGAAATCTCATACCTGGCGTAACGATCGGTGCCACCACGTGCATAAAATAAACCTCCTACCGTGCCACCGATGGTTCCGCTTACACCTCTTCTAGCAGGATACTAATGATCTCGGTTTAGACTGTAATTTTATACCACTGTGCAAAAGTACAATGGATAATTCTGGAATAAAAGGGCTGGCTTGGAAAATGTCACTGGAGATGCAGACTTGAATGCAAATTATGCTGTCTTTCCAAAATATACATCGACTTTACCTTTTTTTAATATATACGTTATATACACACCACAGGCTCAATTTTCCCATATTGGTGCCTCTCTTCATGCTCGAACTCCTTACATCTACAGAGTCCCTGAAGAAGCAAAACAGTTTTTCCTGATATTGAACGTAATGTATGGGATTCTTCCCCAGCTGTTCGCTTACAGGTGTGTCAACAAGCCAGAGTTTTTTATGAAAACAAAACAAGAAGAAAAACCAGAGTAGCACAACTGCTTCCAGCTCCTCTTTTCGGCTGTGTATATAATTGGGTTGGGATGTAGCTGAACTGTTCAAATGGAGCCCAAACGAAGCATGCAAGATGTGTAAAACCGCACAATTGTGTGAAGTTGCACGGTCTGTTTTGTTTAGCCTGCTCAAAAAGGGAAAATAAAGACGACTGCCTTCAGTACCACTTCTCAACATTTTGACTTTGTGCTGCAGTGGAGTTGTTGGTTCCCATTGCTATTTTTAAGTAAGCCGCTTTGACAGTTTTAGAAATACTGCATGAAGTTAAATAATAATAATGATGTCAGTGTTTAGCCTCCACACTGAAGAACATCAGCGCTAGCAATCCCTGTACACAGCTACTGCAGAGTGGGAAGGTCAACCTTCCGAAGCGTGAAAAATTAACATACATAACTCTGTCACATGCACATGTTTTATTTGTCAAAAAGTATGTCTTGTGGGTCAGCCTTGTTAAAAATCCCAAGAAATCTTTTAAGAAGCCATCAACTCTTATGGTACGACTCCATATATGATAAGCAAATCATAGTTTTGTTAATTCTTTTAGGGATTCACTTCTGCAAGGCCTGCTCGCCTGCCTGAAGCGAAGCGTGTGCTCGCTGGCACCGCTGAACGGGCACAGAGGGCTCATTCCCTTGAACAGTTGGGTTTTGCACCACAGCACGTGTCTGCAGACAGGAGGGCTTCCGGCCGTGTTCTTCTCTGCAGCTACTTTTGCTAATGCTGTTGGGTCATAAAAAAGTAGCAGCAAATCCAGCGGCCTTGGTTTGTGTAGCTTCTGTTTCTGTTTGCAATCACAACTATTTCTGTGCCTTCTACGTGCATTTATACCTGAACCCGTAAACTTGGTGCCTTTCTCACAGATTAAATTAGCCGATATATTTTAACTGGAAACACATTATTCTGGGATGTTGATTTTTGGGTGTCTTGATCCAGAGAATTTTAATATTCTTTTAAAATCTAATCAGGAACAAGAAAGCATCAGCTGATGCACATGCGTGCTGCACCCCGCACAAGGGGACTTTCAGAGCAGCTTTAACCCTCTCCCGCTGAACGCTGCGGTGTGGTTCACAGCAGTGCTCGGGAGAGGTTAGAACCCAGGGTTTTATACCTCCAGCCAAAGGGGCAGGTCCAAAATAACCACCGCACATCTCAGTCAGCGCTGCTCGGCAAAAGGGAACTTGGCAATAATTCCCTCCTGGTGCGGCTCCTCCCGGGTACGCGAGAGTTCGGGACAGCTCCATCCCAGTGCCTCCTCCCGCGAAAACAGACCCAGAGCTTTGGGCTGCAGGACGACATGCTGGCTCGCACACAGGTAGCTGAGCCTCCCGTGATACTCCTAATGTTTTTAAAGAAACTTTGAGTACATTCAAGGTGAATTTAATAACCTCCTGTTATCCAGAAAAGGCAAAGTACAGAAAAAATAAAGATCTCACCTGCACTTGTATCTATTATGGTCAACTCATGTTAACAGAATGTTTTGCTTTAATACTTGACTTACATTAATACCTCACATTATTACACGTATGAAGCCAAATATGACGCTAACTTAGTTGCTTACAACCTCAAACCTTACTCCCAATACACATTCCAATAAATTTATTCTGTAAAAACAATACATTTTTTTGTTTTCTTTTTGTTTTGTTTTTTGTTTTTTTGTTGTGGTTTTTTTTTTAGTTTTTTACAGTAAACTCATCAACTACAAACCTTGAATACGCAAAAGATGTTCCAAGGACAAGCATAACAAGGATTGATAAAACCAGACTAAATATGTTTTCACAATAAAAGCTGGCATAAAAATAAATAAAAATCTCTATTATCACAATAGCAACAATAATGTACACAGAATAATGGATTTGGAATGCTTACTTACTAGTCTAGTTCTATTTCCAAAAGGAAAAAAAAAAAAAGCCAGAATGACAGCATCCTTTTTTAAGCCTTTCATTATTTAAAATTGATGTTTTCTTTTGGTTTCCCATAGGGTTCTATATCACAGTAAGCTTAAAAATGGAAAGCATCCAAATGAATGGTTTCAAATTGTGTTGGCATTGGAAAAAATCCTTGTATTAATCTAAAGAAACACAAAAAGACTTTCACTAACTCCACATATAGGAACTAAGTCAGATAGTGTACATTACATCATGATTTTGAGAAGTATTAAGAGTATAACTAGCTAGGTACTTCTAATAAGGAAAGGTATTTTATTACATTATTGAACTTGGTGGTGATATCAACTAAAGAGGAATTTTTCTTTTATGTTTTAAACTGATCAAAAATCAAGGAAGTATGGATATAGGGAAATCTATGTTTGTAGGTGGAAGATACTGTAGTATCGTATGGAGAGGACTCATTTCTGAGATTTACTCGTTTTTTAAAAAATGCTGATTTAGAATGATACAATTTAGAGTTACACCTTTTCTGTCTAGAAAAGGAATCTAAAATATGTTCAAGTATGCGGTATCTTCATGAACCTCAGCCACTGGTAAAGGGCAACTTCATGCAACCAAATAATATGAAAATCAAAAAGTAACCCTTAGAAAAAAGGGTAAAACGTCATTTCTGCAAACACAACAGATAGGAATGTGAATAATGTGCATACAAACTGGGATGCTGTTGATGATACTAATGAACAGATGTGGTGACTCATATCAAATCCAAGAATATTAGACAACCAAACATGTAACCTTCTTGTGTTTTCCCTTAATATTCAGCAGTCATTATGTTGGTTAAGTCTGAAAGAGAGAGAGAGAAAAAAATCCCATTTAATGTAAGAAAAAGCATGCTGCAACAAACTTGGCTTGATTAATGCCTTATTCCCACACTCCAAAGTCACAGGTACAAGTTACCACCCGGTCTGTTTGAACAGAAGTTTTTTTCTAGAGAAAACTTCTTACGTTACATCAACTAAACGTACCGATACAAAATGCTAAAGAACAGGGTTCAAAAGTAAACATTTAGGGCTTTATTCAAATAAGCAGCTCCAGTCAGGTACGTGGGTTGTTTTTTGTTTTCTCCAGTCGCGTATCGATCAGCCCTGCGGCGTACTTCACACACAACCGAATGTGCATCTGTCCTGCGCCGCACCACGGACGGGCTTCAGGCAACAGCTCAGGCGCTGCTGTGCTCCTGAACGCCTTGCGATGAGAACACCTTTTCTGCTCAAACCCATGAACGCTTAGAAAGCACGAAGAGGGACTAACAGTTTTCATAGCTAACGCCTCTTTGAATGTTGCTTCTGAAAAGGAAAGTCTGGCTTGGAGTTCACTGTGACGTGATGACAGAAGAGGAAGAAACTCCCACTCCATGACTGAGTCAAGGTCAGCTCTTGCTTCCACTGACAGTAGTGGGAACAGGATCAGACTGTCCTCATGTGATCATGGCAAGTGTCTCCAAGTCTTGATTTCTTTGTATTAAGCAGTGATAGCAAAACTCACCTATAGGCACAGGGATACGCTGCTTTTGTCAGCAACATGGCAACATGCAATGCTGCAGGACTACCTCACCCTGAGCAAGGCACCCCTTCTCTCTAAAGGACTCAGTGTGAATGCTTGTCCACCTACACCCTGGTAGATGGAAAGAAACACAACAGACAAGCAGTGTGAAGGAATTAGTACTGTATTTGGTGTGACCGTCCAAGAAAAAAAGTCAACATCAAGGAGTAAGTGGGGGGGTACTGGTTAAATCCACAGGGGATTATGGAATTTTCATTTTACACAAGATCTGGAGGAAAATATGGAAAGAAGACATTTTAACATCCCTACAGTGGCAGTTTGCTGCCTAAGCTCTCTCCCTCTCTGTCCCATGTGTGAAGCCATGGCTGTAGTGGACCATGCTTCTCTATCCAAGAGGATAAGAGCATACGAGTGCCCGCTTAGCAGTCTGGGATCCCAGCCGGATTGCTGCGCCTCTGAACTAAGGGCTGCATTTGTTCAGTGTGGTTCTTCTCTCCTGTGACAAAGGTTTGCCAACAGTAAGTAATGGAAACCTGCACTTTCCGTGTGGGAGGTCCTGGTACGTCCTGGCTACTGACACACGAGGAGGGGTTATTACAAAATGCTCGTGCAGGTAAGGATGGCTTACAGGAACTGCCTGAGCCCTGCCTCTCCCCAGTCGGTGTAACCGCTGCTCACCCAGAGCACTGCACTGCCATCAACCTCTCTCCTGTTTCAGAGACAAAGTGCTTATCCTTACAGATGCTCTGGGGACGGGGCTTGGAGAGGTTCACTGCCCTTTCTTTCAGAGAGAAGTGCAGACTCCCATTAAAACAACTACAAATGATAAGTCAATCACAGCGTGCCTTCTGCTGAAGTTCTTGATGACAGCTGCTACCCCGCACTGGCAGGCAGGATGGGTGATGAAACAGCCAGTCCCTGCGGCACCACTCAGACCCAGCAGCGAAAGCTGCCCTTTTGGAGTCTGAAACCTTTGTGCTTATCAACGAGTCCCCGCTGGGCCAAGGCCAGAAGATGGGGTAGGCACCATTTATTACACGGGGCGCTGGGAATACTAATAACAAAGAGCCAGGTACACAAATCATCCTCTCGGATTTTCACAGCACCATCTCCCAGCAGGACACACGTTTTGTTTCCCAGGCGCACTCGCAGGTGCCCCAGACGCCAGCAGGTCTCTGTCCCCGCGGGGCTGCACAGGGCCCTGGCTCCTTCCCCGGCACAGGCAGCACGTGCGGCCAAGCTCCCGCGGCAGCCGCTCAACAGGGATGCGGCAGCGCGGAGCAGGCTCCATGGTCTCCATGGTTTCACAGCTCTTCAGAAGCAGATCAACTCGCATCATCTTTGTTTGAACAAGTCTCCCAGCTTTACTGTAAGATACGGTACAGCGTGTGCCGCACTGACCAACGCTACTGTGCACAAAAGAAGCAGCACACAATCTGCCTGGTTTGAGTGAGAAATTTCAGTCATCAATAAAACTGAAGGACGGAAAACACAGAGGGCAGGGACTAAAACGAAATCCACAAATTGCCTTGTTTTTTCTGGCACTGAAAATTCCTTCCTCAACAGTGTTTGGCAACGGACTCAGATATCATGTACTTTAAAAGCTCTTGCTGGATGGGCAGAAGGATAATTATGTACTTGCTCTGTATGATTATTGTTATTCCATGTTGGTCTGAGGTCAACATGGTTACAGGACCCGATGTACACAGAGATGCAAAGAGCATATTTCACCTATACCGGCTGCTTTAAGCTCAGCTTGCACTCAGACATTTATGTTTCTCCCGGGTTATGCCTCATTGCCCCAGTGCTGTTATCCTGAGCTATAGGAAGGCAGCAGACAGCACAGCTCTTCACACCAGACCATATGCCACTATTTGATTTTCACATAAAAATTTTTACTGTGCAATAGTTAAACACATTTTTACAAATGTTACCTTTTTTTGAAGGGGTAGATTTAAACTTACCTCAAATTGCAGGAAAAAAATCAGACAGAAATACATACTGTTTTCATTTCTGGATAAACGCCCACATAACTGCTTTTACATTGAATAGAGCCCTAAATGCTATGCTTTTAATGTTGATAAAACCCCAAACCTGTTATGCAGCTTAAGCAATATTATTCCTGAGAAGCAAAGAAGGAAGAGCGAAGGAACCAAGCATCCCAAAAGCACATCAGAAGGACACAGTGAACCTGTGTCTCTCTGGCCAGTTTGGCCATAACACTTGTCTTTCACAGCAGTAACTGGAATTGTTGCTACCCACAAGAACATCACAACAAAAAATATGTCCTGGACACAGGCTGTTTTAAATATGTTCTCTCAATTGCAATAGTATCGGATGGCAGTAATTTTGGACCAGATTTTGATCCCCTTATTCATGCTGGCAAGCAGTTGCCTCCACAAATAGATCCACTGACTGCCACGTTAGTAACTGATTGTCAGTGTGAGTAAAAAGATCACAGTCCTTTACCCCACTTTAATATTTGGGCTGTACCAGAAGCAAAAAAAAAATGTATTTCATTTCCAACAAACCTATTATTTTTCAAAGGCTCAGTAAAGTCACCCACCTCCTGAAAGGCAACCACATGCATCTGCACACAAAGGGAATGCCGCATTTACCAACACAATGTCAGTACTGTAACTAAAATAATGAATACCAAAAGAAAAACTTGCCACATGGCCCGAGTGCTGCCCTCAACATTCAGATACTCTCTAATAGGGCCGGGACTACAGCCAGCTTTCCAACGCCATTATAAGGGTATCCAGAGAGCACAAGTAGAAAGCGACTTAGGTGTTCAGTTATCAAGATTCAGAGGTGTGCCAGCCAAGACACAAGTCACTGAGATTTAAATGTGGAATGTAAGTCTGCTGCCATGAAATCATCGATTTATGAACTGATTTTGTGCCATAGAAAGTAAACAACCCAGAGCCATGAATACCTTGCCACTGGAATATTCTGTTTATGTACTATTCTGAGAAAGCCAAAACAATTCAGTATTTAACAGCAGAGGACTGTCATGGGGGTGATTTCAGTGACTCTTGACTTCAGCAAACTCTGGGATGGGCTGTCTTAGCTAATACATTATTAGTTAATTTATATTAGAGCATAAAAACCTGAGGTTCAGGTTTTGCATCTTTCTGGGGAAGAAATCGGCCAAAGAACAGCAGTGAGAGAAAGAGGTTAAGAAACAGGTAGTGGCAGGATGCAATTATAAACTGTGGCTGAGTCTTGGAAGCTCATGTCTCCTTGTTGAGAGCGCCTGTAGTCCTCAAGAATGGTTGAGAAACTAAGGGATGGAAATAAGAAAAGAAAGCAGCTTTGTCAACCCCAGGGACAAAAAAACCCCCAAAAATCACAAATTGAGCCCTTGAACAGTATGAAATTGGCTGAAAAAAATATCGTAGCTTTGGAAGTACTTTTATTTGCTCTGGGTTTTGAGTCTTTAGGAAGCCATCACTTCACATTTTCAAGCTTTCCTCTACCACCTGGAGGTTAGAAATTTCATTAAAAATATAGGTGAAGATGCTCCCGCAATCATTTGACTGCAGCCCTTAACCCTTCAAGAAGATCCCCATAATGCTGAGGGTAAGAGTGTGATTAAACAGCACGGTTCTCACTCATCTGAAGAGGGGAGATGTGTCTTCAGCCTGCAGTCCAGGCATTATAAAACATAATCACTACCTCATTATTAGTAGCATTATTAAGAGAAAAGCTGCTCGTGTCCTTTAGAAAAATCTTTCACGGTCAGAGATGTGGGAGGTGCAGAGCACAGGAGCCAAGGGCTCTCCAGGACACAGCCCGGGCAGGGTAGCTGAGCCCGCAGCCTTCTGCCCACCTACCTTCCACTGCCCTTCCCAGCCTCCGCTACCAAGCAGCTTTTAAGCAGCCGGTCACGGTGGCAAAACCAGGGGAATGAAACATGCCTCCCCTTGAGATCAGGGCTCTGAACTCCTGTTTTTCTTGTCTCTTTGCCTTCACGATACCTTTCTACAAGTTATTTTGAAACAAACTCTTTTCTGGTGCGAGTCTCACGCAGCCCCCAGCACCCTAC
Organism: Eurystomus gularis; assembly: GCA_013400335.1. NCBI lineage: Eukaryota > Metazoa > Chordata > Aves > Coraciiformes > Coraciidae > Eurystomus > Eurystomus gularis. Next base: position 506,122 of record VZZY01016710.1, read on the forward strand.
CTTTGGGGGAGGGAGCGGGTGGCACCCAGTGTTCATTTTGGTGTGCTCCTGACGCCATCTCATGGCCAGACAAACGTCCTGAGCCTGGCTGGCCTTGCAGGAAGGCGAAGCGCTGGGTGTGCAGCTCCGGTGCTGCACACTGGGTGGGGAGGAGGAAGCCCATCTTCTTCAGACTGCATGTGGTTGGTCCAATGCTCTTCTCACAAGCTAAATGATTTTAAAGAGACCATAATCTCATCTATGATGGTGTCTTTCAGCAGACCTAGACATTCTTCTGAATTCATGCATGTGAACAAGAGGGCCATATCCCAACTCTGCAGGCATGTGTTGGTCTTTTTAGACCTTCCTTTCAACAGAAGTCCAAGTACGCGGGCTGGAGGAGCTGAATGCCCTCCAGCAGACTCCCAGTCTGGTTGTCTGGCAGAATGTGGCTGCAGGACAGCCGGCCCTGTTCCCCAGAAGGTCAATCTTGACATACGCTGTGTGACTGGCTATTTAACACCAACTGAAAAAGAAATCTGATTGCTCTTTCTCCAAGTGCCTTGTGTCTGTTGAAGACATACCTTCTAAAAATTTTTAGACACTTGGTCTGGCTTTGAGGACTCCAGGAAATGGAGTGTCCCCTCCCGGTTCTACAAGAGAATTGCACTCCTGACAAAATCTCAAAAGAAACGCTGAGGAAGATTTACATCTGAAATGCTGGTTCTGCAGCAGAAACACCCAAGGTGAACTATCTGGATCAGGATGTGGATCTCTCTGAACTTATCAGTGCATTTGTCTCAAGCTGCCCATCTCTCTTTAGTACATGGTACTAAAACTCCACCTTCCCCATAACGTTCAAAGCACCCGACATCTAGTTAAAGACTGGTCATTCAAGTGTGAGGTCAAGCCCAAGTGCTGGGGTTGCAGAAGTCAGAGCAGAGATGACTCCTCACATGGGTATGACAATGTTGACTGTGAGTATTTCTGTGGAGTTGGTGCTGTCAGGAAGGACACAGACTGTTGATGATATTTCAGCACAGAGGCTAAAATATCTGTGATGCTGAAAACACTGAAGAGCACCATGGTGTTCTAGCACGCTGGACTCTACCTCCCAGCAGTTACAGGCATGCCACATACAGAAGGAAGAGCTGTATGAATGTTACCAGCCACAAAGCCAACATTGTGTGTGACTCCTTGGCCACTTAGTCTGCAATGACCCACCTCAGTAAGCATTTGGTCATTATATGGAGAACATGCCTGAAGTTCACAGGCATACCTCCTGTCACTGCTACAAACACGGGAAACAAAGCAGGCCCTTCTGAAACTCCTACCACCTCAGACAGACCTCATGGCCAGTTTTCTCACTCAGATACCTATTTGAAGACATGAAAGCGTCACAGGGTTCACTAGCCAGAATGTGGGCAACACAGGCGCTACACACTTGCCACACTTCTCAGCCCCAGACTCTCAGATTCTGTGGGTGAGGTGCTGGGAAGGCATAGCTGGGCATGGTGTCTCCTTGTGCCAGTCTCTGGCTCAAACCAGCAGCTTGTTCAGTGTGAATGGGAGAGGCTCCAGGCACATTACCTTCCTGACCCCACAACCCACATATCAAAGTCTTTATAAGAAGAGCCACAGAACACATACCCTGTACTGCAGAGACACAAGGGGAAAGGATGCTCTGGGAGGAGTTTTTAAGCGGGAGATGACAGCAGCTCCCCAGCAGTTGTGTTTCATGAGGAAGGGTTGATGCTGAGCACACAGCTTGGTGCTAAAGGCACCTCGGCAGTGTCAGAGGAGAGCCTGTGCTGGCTGCCTTCCTCTCACACCTGGGGGTTCATATCACTCAGCAGCTCCTGCAGCAGCCCAGCCCGGCTGCTGGCCTCATGGCAGCGCCTTGGCGTGGGATCCGCACAAGAACTGGTTCTGAGCTGGAGCTGGAAGTCCCGGAGCAGGGAGGCCTGTGCTGCTCCAAAGGCTCAGAAATAGCAGTGGTTGTTAAAGGTGGCTGACATTTAACCAATTCCCATGCTAACTCCCCTTCTCAGCAGCCTTCCTTTCTGTTGTGGTCACAACAAAATAACATTGATATGAACACACAACTGACACAAACATACAAGAAGATCGTGTGAAGCTGCTCTGGAGCAGACTGCATATCCCCTCCTTGGAAGGTCACATCCCAAGGCAGGATCTGCCCTGAAACCCGCAGTATGCAAAGTCTGTAATGTGCACATGAACCCTCATGAACTCCAAAGAAGTCAATGGGCTTGCACAGATTTTAAACAAGTGTGAAAGGATAAGCAGACTCCTACGTTTAGTGAGCCAAAATGCATTATGCAAACAGGCTGATTCTGCTCTCACATCAGTTTTGCATCATTCCAGCTCATGGTTTTCAGTAGTTCCTCTCAGCTGACATCCATGCAAGTGTTAGAACAAAAATACTGCTTATAGTATCTTTTCCCATTCAGTCATTTCTCTAGAGCAAAATTTGTTCCGGTGCAGGGACCGGTCCCATGTTTCAGCTCTAGACACATTCTGAGCACCGGAATGCACTGTCGAAAGGTTGCGTGTGGCACGCACAGGTCACTGCCACGCAGTGCCTTCCCCCCCCAGCTCCAAGGCCCCCCGCTAGCAAACTGCATGGGAAGTGAATGGTATTAACAGTAGATTACCCCTTCACTGGTTTTCTGCAAATCTGAAGAAGTGTTTCTTGTGTCGTTGCCTGCGTCCCCAGCATCAGAGCTGCTCTTATTTTCTTCCTCTTTGCAGTCCTTATCATCTTCATCTCCAGGAGATTTCCGTGACTGCTTGGAGGATTTCTAAAATGATCAACACCAAAGTTAAAAGGCAAAAATGGAGCTTTAGTCACAGAAAGGCACTTTTGAAATGCATGTGGAACACTGTCTGATCATGCGGTTCCCTGTTCGAGGGGAATATTGAGGAAGATACGTGGCGTGAAGAGTGTTTTTCAGGTGAAGTAGTTGGAGTGAATGAAGCAAAAGGAGAAATTTTGTGTTCAACGCAGGCTGGCAGCACAGCTGACTGTAACACGGGCACAGTAATAGGAGATGGGTATTAGTGTTGGGTCACCTGTAGGTTTTGCTAGTTAATGAAACAGATGGTGCCAGCTTGACAAAAGTTTTGATTAAACACAGCAATGTAAAATGAGAATAACATTAGCAGAGCTGCTTTCCATACTTTTTTTAGTGCTGTCAGCTTTAATATATTAACATTAAAGCCATGTGGAACCAATACATCTTTTCTGCTCCCTCTATGTTATGCAATTCTACAGTACAAAAGGATAAATTGTGGCATTAAGCCACCATTTTCCTAATCCTCTGTTTGCCCAGAGTCTTCTGGAGAGAAGATGGTAGACCAGACCTGAATTTCTAATGTAAAACACACACAAAGGGGGTGAAATTATTTAATATATTTTGTTCGCTGGATGAACCACAAAAATTCTCACTCTCCCCCAAATTGAGCCTGGATCAGATTGTTTACTTGCTTCTTCTCATTTAATTTAGTTTTCACTTTCAGAGAAGAATAACATGAATGTGAATGAATGTAACTCTGCCACACTTTCCACAATTTTTTAAGCAAAGTAAAGATCTGGAGGCACACAGAACAACTGGAGAAAGTTACTATAATGTTACTTCTTTTCACCCAGGTGACAAGTGAGCTGTGTATCTGAACCCAGAGCTGTCACTGTGCAGGTGACTGCATTTGCCAACCACTGAGGCAGTCTGAGACACATTACTTTTAGCTTCCTCTTCTACGCTGTTACCTAGATATTGACAGGGCAGGGAGGTAGTACAATGCAGGTCTTTTATCTACCAATTGAGTGCCCTACTCCCTGCTTAATGAATCAGTTTTTCCTCCCTCTCAAGTATCCTGTACTCAAGTATTTTACGCTCAGCTACAACAGGAGCAGCTGAGCACATCTGACCTACCGTATCTTTTAGCGTGGCATCTGGGGCAGTCATACAGGAGACAGGAGAGGGAAGCTTGAATTCTACTGGACAGGAACCAAACCTGAACTCATGTCTCCCAGGACACACTCACCTAAGGCTTTCTTTTCCTCTTAATGGGGAAATATCTATCAAAGATGATCAAACATATTGATCCATCTTTGCATGGATTTTCTTTGCAGCCCTTCTGAACCCCTTCCCACTCCCACCCTTCATCTCCTTCTCAAAGTGTGGGTACTAGAAAAGGGCAGAGTATTTCACCTGCTGTCTCACCAAGGCTGTCTACAAAAGCAAAAGCAGTTCCCTTTGCCTGTCAGAACACCATTGTTATGGTACTGGAATCAAGATGCTGAAGAAGGAAGAACAGATTGCCATGAGGTGGGCAGCATCCTAATTCTAAATGCGTACGGGTAACAATGGAAAAACTCAGAAAATAACCTTTGAAGTGTAGGATTTTTTCCGTTTTGAGCCTGCTTTTTCATTCTTTCTTTTTCCTTTTCCATCCTCTTCTACCCGATCACCTTCCTCCTCACTGCTGGCATCTGCTGTATTTCCTCCTTCTCCTTCAGTTTCTGATGAGCTCTGTTGCTGAATTGCCTTTAAAATAACAAGAAGAATAACAATAATAACATACAAACAAAAATTTCACTAAAATCCATTATTTAAATACTGGTAACAGAAAGCTTATACTTTAATCACTATAGTCAGAAAGAGCTCTGGTTATTCTTGCAATTAACAAGAAAAAGGGTTGCAAAGGCAATTTTCTCAGGCACCACTTGAAAATAGTTATCAGATGCAGAATCTGGGATAGCATGTTCTGAAGAGTTTACACAGAAACAGGAGATCTGGTAACAAAAATGTGTGTGCTGGAGAACTAAGGCTTGCTCAGCGGAGAGAGCTGGCATGCTCCACTTTAGGCAAAACTATGGAAATATTAGACTTTGCCTGCAATAGGAGAGACTTATTCAGGAGAGAAGATGCTGTTACAAACCCCCCACCAAGGGCAAGATCTCTGTGTTAGGAAAAAGCAAACACTGACCAGAAGGCTGAGAGTTCTTTGACAGTCCTTCTCCCACAGACTATTCACTAGATTTTTTAAAATCCCCCAGTGTATGCAAAACATCTGTAGGGCTGAAAATACAAAACAGGAACTGAGAGGTGCAGCAGCTTGTCTGCAGGTGGTCCATATCTCTGGTTTGTAAGGTTTTCGGCTAATAATGTAATAGGTGTTCGCCTTCTTTTGGAGGCGATTTCTGTCTTCAAAAGACCACATTTTCTTAATGAGAAAAGTTCTTTGGTTTTATATAGCCCACCAACTACTCTTCTGACCCTCCAGCTTCATTGACTTTTTGTTGCAGACATCCAACAGGGAGAGCTGTTGTACAGCAGCTACTATCTTGTAACAGCAGCTTAATCCTCCACCTTCTCACCCCTCACAACTCTGGCAGTGGTGTCCTACGTGTTATACATTACCAATGTAAAAACCAAAAGTGCAGTGACCTTAAGATCTGTGTAAAATACACTGAAACTGACATAAAAATAAACAACAGAAAAAAGAAGTCAGAAATTATTCATGCTTACACTGGAGTAAATAAAACCTTCCATTTTTAATTCAACTAAATCTGCTGCAGAATTTTCCACTTCACCACTCCAGAATATCACAGAAAGCAAAGGGCTCTGCAGTTCGATTAAAGTTCAATTTGTCACAGAGTGCAAGACCACAGTTGCTTTTACATTACACAATTACAAAAGCTGTGAAACTTCCTAGCACCACCGAACCCAGGACCTTCCACAGCACTCATAACAATGTTTACATTGAGAAGAAGTCTTCAAAGAAGAAAAGAAGAAAGATAAGGAGGAACAGAAATGAAAGTAATTTACCTGATATCCAGTAAACTTTACTCCAGGGTTGTTTTCTATTTCCCACAGGCCTTCATTAAATCCTTTTCGCTTGTTTGACTTCCCAAACTTATCTTTATATTCTTTATATGGAAAAAGGTCTTTAGGCCCCAGGAACGCACTGCATTTTAACAAAGGTAACATGGAAAAAAGGCCTTAAAATTCTTCCTCTTAAAGAAAAAAAAAATTAGCAGTAATGTTTTCCTTATTCTTCTACTTGTCCTATCATTTCTTTTTCAGTTTTATTTCTTTGATTGCTTATTTATTTATTTATTTATTTAACACACAGGCTTTGAGTTACTGCTGTGAGTCTGATTTAATGGACTGGCTCACCACCCTGATGTTTGATGTTGCAAAATCATGCTGGGTCTCTCTAGAAACAACTAAAATGAGTCTGATTTATTATATTAACTACTGCTGGGAACTGGCACTTGAACAGTTTATGAAAGGGATTATATGACGTAATTGCCTGCGATAGCAAGGGTCCAAACTTCCAGCTCTATGTGTTACAAATCGAGAAAAGCCTAAAAATACCATATGAAAAGTTAAAGCATGGAAAGAGTGCCTAGAATCCATGAGCCAAAACTTTCCCCCTGTACTACAGGACAGAAAAGCAGTGGTATTTATTATTATCTATACTGCCAGTAAGCCTGGGAGCTTCTTTCTTGGAATAAGCCCCCCACATGCTAGATTCTGCGCAAGCACAATAAAAATGCTCTATTTCCTAAAAATCTTATAATTTCATATAAGACAAGGAACAATGGGTGAATATAGGCAGATGAGTAATACAAGGAAACAATGAGACACACAGCGTGCTTGTGGCCAGATTTTTTTTAGACAGCACAGCAAAGGAGGGATTTTGTGCTCTGCTGCTGCCTAAGTCAGCTCTGCACTGGGCCAACTAATTTCAGGCGCAGGCACCACAATACAGGAGAAGATAAATAAATAGAAAAAAAGAAGAGTGCTTTTTCTACAGAGTTTACAGTAAAACACTAACTTATTATATAGAACTGAAGAAAACACAATTTCCTTTTTATTGGGTATCTATATTCTCTGTGTTTGCTCTGTATTGCGGTACTGGGATGGCTAATTGTAAGTTAAATTGAAAACAGTGAAGGCAAAAAACCTCCCACTTCATTCCCACATGGAAGATTCTGTCACCAATGAGCGGAGCTGAGCAAGTCACAGTGTCCTTCACTATAATCCCTGTCCTACTTCCCTGATGATCTTTGCAATTAACCTTAACTCTGTGGTCTCCATTACCACGGGATCGTGGAGCTCCACCATCAACATTTATTCTCATAACATCACCATGAGGTTAGGAAGCTGCACTTTTTTACAGATGGGCTTCCGAGGCACAGAGATTTGCCCAAGGTCAAACTTAAACTGCTAGTAGAGTACAGAGGAAAAACCAGTTCTCTCTTCAGTCTCAGTCTAATACCTTAATCACCTTAATGCTTCCTTGCTGTAAACATTATTTCAGATTAGTGCCTGATTTATGCTCTGATTCTTCCCAGCATTTATGAATGTGCAAAGTTTCATTCACTTAAATCATCCCACTAGCCAAGAAGTTTGCCAGTACAGAGCCAACTGGTGGCTAAAGGCATCGGAGGACAAGTCTTTGGGGAAAGAGAAGACAGAATGGTATCCACACTCAGTTGTCTCACTGAGAAATATCTCAATTATATAATTACAAAGCCAAGAATTCATTTCTACCTGGAAGCCAAACAGTGATTTTCAAACTAACAGATGTCTTGTTAATATTAAAGGCTACAACAGAGCAAGGGATCTGAATAAATTATTTTATCTATGTTTTTGCTAATACTAGGAGATGTCTACTTGTTGCCAAAAATAAACACAACCAGCTCTAACACAAATAACAAAGGAAAACAATATGGAACTTACCATAAGCTACCTTAATTTAGCTCAACAGTAATGTAAGGAAATGTTTCTACAGCCTTTTATGTACAGTAAACACTGAAAAATTGTCTACATCTTTGTTTGAAATACGTTCATTGCCACTGGGAGAGTATAACGGTTTCAACTGCTTTGCTATAAAACTAAGGAGCTGCAGTTCATTTTTAACAGTTATACTTTTAAAATTATTATTGCAGTCAACATCTGAACATTTGGGCTAACAAAAAGAGATTAGCAGTTTGGGACTCATTCATTTCAGAATAAAAGTGGTCAGAGATGTTTTTCTTGAAATGTTTCTCAAGAAAAATGTTTCCATTTAAAAAAAAATTACATTTTGGTTTCTGATTTTAAAGAATCATATGTTTATTTGAACTTTATTCTTTTTAGATTATTTTGTGAAAGTAGTAGTAGATCACAATATATAAAAAAATCAGGTTGTTTCCTTACAGCAATAGGAAGAAATATTTTAACTAAAAAGAGGCTATTTTGATCTTTATTACGCAGAAACTGCCTTTAAAGATTTTCTAAATAAAATGTGATGCATGAGCTATGGGGCTTATTATGTTTTGGGATCATGTTAAAATTCAAAAATAAGCGATACATTTTTAATAAAGCTTCAAACTTCTGAAATTTAAAATGTCATTGGAATCTCATTTTTTCAGTTTTCCATTTTTTAAGAAATTGCAGAAAACATGTTCCCTGCAAATGGGGAAGGAGATTTAAAATGTAAACATTTAATGCAAAGTGGAAACTGACTTTTTTTTTTAACTGCCTCAGAAATAGTTTAAAATAGAAACATATACATTATAATTTTGAAACTCTGCACTTCTTACCCTTTCTGTTCTGATTCCTTTCTTTCCCTGTGAGCTCAGCCAGCTCAGTTCTACTATCACTTCTGAGAGCTCCGTCCTACAATATCCGCTGCACAAATCTCACAGGAATGCATATATTTTAAAGCTATGTGACGACTGTGTGAGGCTCTGGGGTCTGCTTCCTTTCATTTCAAACTACCAAGTGAGTTCTCACACAGGACACGAACCTAAATGTGTTCGAATACAGCAGCCTGATCTCTGCTATCACGTACACTCAAGCAAAAAAGTTTTGCCCCTGCATCTGAATTCAGATGACCCTTTAATAAATGTATGCCAACACTTTTGTTTACGGGAAACACAGGCACTGGTTATTATGTATGCGTAGACCATGGTACACCATCCATGCAGGGACATTCCCACCTACTTTCAGGTTCACTTCCATGTGTTAATACAAATGAGTTGAGCTTGTAGGACCTATCTCTAGGCTCTCAATGACTTCAGTAAGGATTTGTTCCAATAAAATCAGTGGAGACAACGTTAGCTGCGTGGAAGAAGACATTTTCAAAGAAAAAGATCATGTTTATTCACTTACGTTTCATGAGTCCCAAAAAAGAAGATGGGGTACTTATTTGCTGGAGGCTTCACAGCTCCTTCAGGGAGTTCATCAATCTGTGAGACAGAAATGGACAAAGGATTATTCCCAAATGTGATGTCCCCTTCCCAAGAATCCCTACCGAGCCACGGAAGTGCTAGTACAGGTATCCCGCAGCCCTGGGAGGTCCCACTGTGTCCTAAGGTGGGGAAGGGAAGACAGCTGCTGATTTTTGAGGCAGGCGAGTCATACGAAGTCAGCATATGACAGAAGCACTACAGGGAGATGACAGAAGACCATGGAGCAGACAAAAAACTTTAACGATTTCATGGACATTACAATACACAAAGGCAATAAAATCAAGTCTGCTTAATTTAAGTGTTAACTTCAGATGCCGCCTCATCAAAGGCACCGAAGCCCAGAGGGTTATCCTGTCTGTCTCACACCGCCACCTAAATAACTTCTGCAACAAATGGGGACCAGATGGAATTTCCGAGACTCTGCAGCCGGAACACCAAACAATCTCCCATCGGTGCTTCCTGGTGGTGATGGTGGTAGGCACTCCAAAATGCATAACATATACCAAGGAGGAGAGCCTGGGACTCTCCTTACCCTGCAGTATCCTAATAACTGGTGTTGGTCAGCACTCCCCTCTGCACCCCATCTCTTCTTTTATCCCTGGCCTCGTATTTCTCAAGAAACAGCTGCAGAGCAGCTAAGGGAGGGATGGTGAGAGTGCTCTCCTGAGACATAGCCGGGATCAGGCCAAAGCCCTCAGGCTGGGCAGTGCCTAGACCCCATCTTCCAATGTCTGAGTGAGGGCACAGGTTGCAAGACAGGAGGTTAGGCCCATGACTGAAGTCTTGTCCACATCTAATTTTTCAGTCCTCTGCAACAGAAACAGGAGAGTCCAGGTGCCCATCCACATAAACCAGAAACACAGCATAGCCTTAAATAAGATCTAAGTGCCTGCCCTCCCAGAAACGGCACTTCTGAGCATGTGTGGGCATCTAAAATTAAGTGTCCAGAGAACTCTCTGGCTAAGAAAGAGCCTAATGAATCTAAGTATCTAAAGGGCAATGCCAGAGAGCAGGTAGAATGGCTTGCTGCCTGGGTCTTAGGCAACTTAATCTCAACATAAGCATCTTGAATCCCACAAAATGTCACTGGAACTGAGAGCAAAGGCTTGATGTACCAATGCTACACGAAATCTGCTCCTCAGCAGAGCACAGGGATGGAACCTGCATGTTTCCACTCAGGAGGCCAGGCCCACATGTGCTTTCCTTCTCTTTTCCTGCTGAAATACCCCAAACACTGAGTTCTTGTTGATTAATAAACACCAGATTGTTTTCAAAGGATGTTCTCTTTCACTGTAAAGCATCTGCCGGCTATGTAGCTCTCAAAGGAGTACGAGCTTTTATAAGAAATCAAGTCCTTTCGGTCTTTATGCAGGGACACCCAGTGGGGACAGAGAAACCAGAGCCACATGTGGAGCTGTAACATCACAAGACTCCTTTCTGCAGCAGAAATGGATACCTATCTCTTAGGTCCAAGTGAAGCATTCTCTGAAGCTACGCCAAAATCAGGGGATATAAGAGCACTTTCAAACCATTCCCTGTCTCCTTTCTGCAGCACAACTCAGGGGTGTGGATGGTGGGGCTCTGGCACGCTGGGCTGTATGTCACCATGTACTCACTGCCCAGCATGATCTGCAGAAGATGGTCAGAGGTGTCACATGCCTTCTGGGCATAGAAATTACCTAACTTCTTTTACTTAACAAAGCTAATGAATTGATAAATAAAAGAAGGATCTATAATAGATTAAATGCACACAGAAGGAAGATACACACTGGTGGAAGATGGAAGTGTGCATTCACTGTTAGCTCAGTTGTGTGTAAGAAGAAACCGAAATGACATGACAGGCTGTTCACTGTCCTCTTCGTCATCAGGAATACACAGAGGAAAGACTGCCAAAGGTATTATTTTAGAACTCATTGTTTTCTGACGTTAACCATTTGGTTTTAAGTAAGTGCCCATGATGTAGCTATTTGCTTACTAATTCATGATTTAAATACAGGTACTGGACTATAACAGTGATAAAAAAGACTGCAGGAGAAAAAAACTGCAGCTCACTTTACAAACTGTGAGCAAGTCAGGGAGATAGTATGTCCCCACTCTGCAACACATCTTATGCCTCCTTAAAGATGGAAGGATCTAGGCGTCACACCGAAGAAGGCTGTGCTGGCAGTTCACCAGTACAGGGGTAACACACCTCAACTGTCTGGATGCTATAGCCATCTTCCTCCTTCTTACAACAAGGAAGATGTCCAGAGAGATACTAGACCCCAGAAAAATGTGGATTCCCATGACTGAGACAAAAAATGTCTGCTGGGACTTGAGTGTGAATTTCATTTGGCCGCTTGAAGCACGGCGCCAGCTCTGGGCTGCATTACAGAACAGCGCAGTCCAGTTACTGCCTCAGTCCTTTAAGAATTTCTCATGAAATAAAGCGAACAGCTGTAAATGATCAGTAAAGCAGGGAGGAATGAAGACATGCTTAGTAGCATTCCGCTGATCAGAAGGGAATGGGGATCTTACATCGCACAACGTGCTATGCTCCAAAGCAGTGAGGATCTTCTCCTAAACAACATCCCAAGTAGAGTTAAGCCACATGTCATATTCCCAGCACTTTACGCTGTTAGCTAAGGAGCAGCACCAAATGGACAAAGGACAGCACACACATCTGTCACACAGCTCACCTGCTCCCCATTTCATGGCATATTCATCCAAATATTCTTTATTCATCCGACTATCCCCTCTGACTATGTATCATCACAGGAAACCATAAAAAAGCTTTTCATAGCTTTTGAGAGTTGGCATACGTGTACAAACACATGCAGTACAAATCTGCACTAAACAGCTCAAGGATGGACTGTTAATGCTCCCACTCTAACATTTTGCTGTGCAGCTGAGGTCAAGACTTTTCCTGCCTTTACTGATTTTGCAGTGAGCTCCCCAGCTCTCCGGCTTGTGTACTGTAATGAGGCTGAATATGAAGTGACAGTGCTATCTTATGGCCATTTAACTCAGTGAAGGATGAGACCCTCTCTGCCATTAGGAAAGATCTCCTCCCTTTTTACCTGTTCCACACAAATCCCTGCATTAGAGACTGTGAGAGAAGAGCTTTGCACAGTCCATCCATTCCCAGCAAAACCACCTTAGCCCTCTGCAAATGCTTATGTAGCTGCAGAACAACCCCAGCGCTCCTTGACAATTGCTGCTGGTTTGTAGCAGCACAAAGCAAGCAGTACAAGCAACCATACTGCAGCACCCTGCTGCTGCACTCAGCCACAATTTATTCCAATCCTACAAGATGTTTTCGTTAAATATGCTGAAGATTCGGATCTGATATTTTTCCCCATATCAGCAAGATCAAAGACAGGGAGGGAGGGAGGGAGAGAGAGAGAGAGAAAGAGCGGGCGCGTGAGCACAAGAGCGAGAAAAGCATCACTGCTTCGAACCAGGAACAAAAGAGATAAGTGCACCCATACTAGGGCACAGTGTTGTAGTCACAGAAACCTCACTAATGACTAAAGCATCTGTCTATCAGAGAGCCAGACTGCGATTGCATTTTGCTCCTGGAAGGAAACAAACACATTCTAAAGTGCCCGTTATAACCTGCAATCAAACAGGAGATCCATCCCCTCCTGAACCAGAGCAGACAGTGGGCTGGAGCTTGCTGCCACAGAAATCAGGAGAGCAGCGCATGGCGTGCAAATCTGATACGTGCATCAGCAACATCATGGGCAGCCGCTTCAATTATGGCTAAAATTAAAGCAGGTGGTTTCAGATTTCGAGTTTTATCCCCTTTGCTCTCGTTGCTGTCATCTGCTTAATGAATAACAATTGCTTTCTTTTTGCACAACCTCAGCAGAGCTGCACTTCCCAGCATTTGTTTGCCAACCAAGCAGCAGAGCTTTAAAGACGTAAGTGTGCTTTTTTTTTGGTAAACAAATGCCAGGCTTCTAGGGTCAGGAACGCTGCACAGAATATTCAGCCTGGACCTCTCTAACCGGAGCAGGGCTTTATCAAACAGTGTTGCTAGGGACTACCAATGTGCAAGCAAGAAATCTGTCTCCTTACATTGTAGTTTACAGGCTAGGATGTATATGCAGCCCAGATATTTTGCTCTCAGTGGTGGTGAGTAATTGCTGATTTCCCAGGTAGTATTTCCAACTGGTTCTCCCAGGCTGGGTTTGGCAGTACTCACACTGCAACACTTTCTTCCCAGTTGCCATGAGGTTAGGGACCCTGGAGAGAGAGGCGCTGGCTGGGTGGGTTGACTGGAGCTGCAGAGCCGTAGCCGCAGAGCTGCCCTTCGAGAGCAACAGTGGCTCCCAGAAGCACAAATCATCCCCATTCCTGCCTGTGGGATAATGTGGCATATTCCAGACAGGCGGAGGAGCTCCCTGGGAGGGCTGGTGCTGCAGAACCAGAAGAAGCTACATCCCCCTCCCGGGTGTTCTGCTCCGCAGAGCTCTACATTCCCTGCAAAATGGGAAACGTGTCTCTCCGAGACGCAGAGAAAACAGGCAGCTTTGTCTCGCTTGCCTATGTAAAGCAGCTTTCTGTGGAGGCTTATGTTACTGCAGCGGTCAAGAAAGGGGCAGTTCTGCCCATCAAGGCGGAAGGGCATCCCAGATGCATCTCCTTCCACTTGGAGGGACAGCAGGTGTCATGTTGTATGGCTATCACAAAATCTCTGTGCTGTGGATAAGCTGCTGCTCAGAAGCAGGAATTCCAGGCTGTCAGAGTGCCTTTCGTACCAGTCCCTGTTCCATTATGTTGCAACAGAATTTTACACTGCAAAGAAAAAGGTATTATGCAAAAATACCTGTCGGGTCCACATGTACACGCAAGAAAGCTTTACTTCAACATGCAGAGATGCTTATGTGGGCATTGAAACCACAAGAACAAATCCTTTTATTTTGCAAAAAGAGGGAATTAAAACTGCAGAGCAGTAATCTCTGACTGTTTTGACACACTGTAAATGCCTTTGATTGGCAAAAGCACACAGAGGCACTGCAGAGATCAGTATCTCCCACTGAAATCCCTGGAGTCGCTGCACAGCAGTCAAGCAAAGGCATATAGTATTTTTGCTGGAAAGTGGTTCAAGTTGCTTATTATTGCCCAACACAAGCAAGCAGTTTGATCTTTTGCAGTTAGCTTATTAGCAGAACTCTAGATGGATAAAAGCAATACTCTTCAAAATCCATTATTAAAATAGGATATTTTGCTTTTCTACAACAGTTTTATTCAGATGGATTTAATACGGTTTTTAATAGCTAATGCTACTGGGAGTCAGCAGTATGGCAGTATCTTTTCTAAACCATTATTTAAAATACTGCTCTGTAAAATGTAAAATATTAATTTTTTTTTTTCCCAGAGGATCCTAAAATGTTAAAAAAAAAAAATCCAACTTCCTTCAAGCTAAAAACTGTGACTCAGATTCTGTAGTACTTAAATTGAACAGCAATCCAACTAAAGCTGATTGGAGGCTGCTGAATTTTTCTCTCATTTATCAGGACTATATGGTATTCGAAGCAGAGCACGACGCCCTTCCCGATGTACATCACATACTAGAACTCCTAGTGTGGAATGCTGGCATATGCACTTTTTCACCCATTAAAAAAGATAACCCTGTGAAGGGTGAGACTAGAAGCAGAATCCAGCTTAATAAGGTGGAATTGCACAGCTACAAAAGCAAAAATTAAAAAGTTTCTGGGCATGGAAGAGTGCCACCAGCAAAAACAAAGAGCAAAACAAGATTAAAACCAGCAGAGCATACTTTTGAGCACTGCTGAAAATGGCTGAAGGGTATCCTGCAGACAGCCAGAAATGACAATATAAAGACATCAATCCTCCTTTTTTTCTGTGCATGCTCAGGACCTCAACCAGATAGAAGACAATGAAGGGTTAGTTGGAGTCCAAACAATGCTGGCAGGCAATGTCTCACTAGGAAAGATCTGCCGTCTTGCAGCTGAGTTCAGCCCCTTTACATCCCTAATTAGCAGCACATTTTTAAGACAGAAAGTTGAAATACACTTTCTGCAGAGCTGCTTTAATCTTCAATATGAAAATGGGGCCACAGCTTAGTTCTGCGTGACTGGTATCTATATGCATGACTTTGTAGATAACAGATCCATTCATGTGATTCAAGTCCTCTGTGCGCTTTCGTGGCTGGTGGACAGAAGACTGTCAGAGGAGAAGACCCAGGGGATACAAAGGCTAGTCCTATCTCTGCCACTGGCCTCTGGGATGACCTTGGCCAGATCACTGCATCCCCTTCAGTCTCACTTTTACAAAGGGGGTCTATGGTACCGTTCTCCTTACAAGGCACCTGAGATCCACTGCTAAAATGCTAGGTATTACCAATGACAAACACTTCCAGCTCTGTCTGAGGAGGATTTCAGGTTACCAAACTGCAATCCTCTCAGTGTGCGCACCCCAAAGTCAGACTGCTGCAAAAATGCTCCATTTCTCCAAATGAAGTGTTTCCCCACCACTGTGAGGGAAGCAACACTGCTACAACTTGGATTTTTTTTCCCAGTCTGTTTGCTAAGGAAAGGAAAGGATGTGATCACACTATTTTTGGTCCAGCTCTTACCTGCATTAGCTCAGGGACACATCAGACAATTTTGCCAAACCAGACAAAAGGCCAAAGGCCAAAGAGATATTAAGTTACCCCATGTTATGTGATAAATAGGCTATCCATCAGAAGATGGACAGACAAATAGTCCATATGCTGAGAGACAGCTTGCAATGCAGGCTCAACCAAAACATCAGACAACAGGGAATCCACATCAAGGCAAGCCAGAGAAAAATAAACTTCTTAAGTTTCATGGCTCACAAAATTACTTTTTATTTGTGGGTGGGGAGAGGTTGTTCATTTTCAACAAATAGTGCCAGCTCCAAGGCGTTTTGTGTTTACTTTTCTTCCCTTTAAGCATAGTGAAGCTTGATTCTCCTTTGAATTATTTCTAAGGTACTGTATGCAAGGTACATCCATAGAAGCAACCCATAGTGAGCCCACTAATACCAAATGAAAGCAGTTTCTGATGACGAAACCTAGTTATCCTACTTTATCATCTCACCACAAATATTTTTATCATGAAATATAAAAGTGTGCAAGAAGTGCACATATAAAAATGTATTTGGAAGACATACAGCAAATAAAAACTGATTAACCAGTCAATTTACACATTCACAAACACCGTATTTCTCTCCTGCCACTCTCTTCTCATAGGCCAAAGGGACATGAAAAGTCACATAATCTTCCTCCCCAAAGTGCTCAGATAAACCCTGCCACCTTCCATTACCAAATCTTGCTAGGAGGAGTACATGAATGATATAAGGACTCATTAGACTGGGGAATATTTTTTGGCCTGCCAGTGTTTGCACTAAAACTTTACTATTTCATTGATTTTGTTTAAGGAAAAATGTTACATTCATGAGATAGGATTTTCTGGCAAGTCAACTTGACCAAAACCTTCTCAACCAGATGCAGCCTGCCTAGAGCATCAACATTTGGTCAAATACACACAACCAAATTTTATACTTGAGGCTCATCTGTTCCACATATCCAAAGCTCCATTTTCCAGTGTTCAAGCTTTTATTAAAAGAAGTGCTGTTAGTCCTTATACTCACACTGGCACACTTAAAGCCTAAAGGTAAGCAAATATCTGGAAGATTGCAGTCTCCTAGACTCGGCTGGCTTAATTTACTATTTATTTTCCAATTTAATTTACTTTCCCCAAAAGTCGTTTAAAAAAAAAATGGATTGGCACAGTATTTCCAGGCTGAAGAATACCGAGTGTCCCTGTGCAATATTTGGTCCAGCTTCCCACAAAGTACACAAAGCCCTGTTGACACTCCAGCTTGCGGCTAAGATTGTTTTGAGTAAGGGAACGTGATCGATGGAGACTGCAGGTCTCAGAATACGAGCTTCCAGTTTGTGTCAGGGTGGACACAAACATACTAGAGACAAAGAAGGGAACAATCTGCTTCACTTGCTGCAGCCTGTGGGCTCCTGCTAGGGAGGATTCAAGCTTGACACTCTGGAGGTTGCAACTATCATCTGGGCCTTTGGGTACAGAAAACCTTCCTGCTTGTCTCCTCTGTGACCTGCTTTGTTACCGTCAGCTGCAGCTAAGGAGTTTAATATCAGGGGACTGAAATGCTCCTTGTTACTGAACAAGTGCCTGCATAGAAAAAACTCCTACTGCTACATGGGAAAAGAACACAAAATCTCCGTCACTTAGAAGCACAGAACGTTTTTAGTGTCTTGCAACCCTCTGAGGTCTGGGTGCAGCAGTAGAGATGGGACTACGTGAGTGCCCTGACCAGTCCTCCAGAGAGAATGGAGACACAGCTAAGCATGTATTTGTCTTCATTATGTTGCTCTCTGTAGACCCACAGACCATAAAGACTCATGGTCTTAATTACCTGAGTATATGTGTTCACACCAGAATATCTATTTGCAGGATTTAAGCAACTACTTTGTAACATAAACCTCTGTTTCCCAGTATCATAAACCAGTTTATCTACCCCGCTTTTTGCAGGCACAGACAGCCTGCACCAGCTGAGCAGGTACCTTCTGCAGGCACCGTGTATGGTGAAGGTCCCTCCTGAACAGACACTACCTTCTGGTGCTGAGGACTGTGGGAGCACAGGGACGCTCAGAGCACCAAATCACGGCACTCAGGGCGCTCACGTGAAGATGGTGTCCTGGGACTCTTCAGCAGAGGAGAGGCCTCAGTCTGGGTTTTGGGGCCATGGGATAAGTGTAATCCCCAATTATTTTGTTGTGATGCAAATAACACGTGCAACAACAACATGTACACAGTCTGGGGGGGAAACCAGAAGCAATGAAATCTAATTGCAAAGCCAATGAAATAGAGTGATTTGCAGTAATTTTTCAAAGGCAGGTTTTCCTATCTTCTGACAAACTGCAAACTCATACCTTCAGAAGAGCTGAGCATCTGTAGGAAGCCTAGCGTCACTATAAACCTAACAACTGTCTGTAAATAATTGTTGCCAATTGTTTCCGCAGCCTTAGCCACCATCTATGGTACAAAACAACCAATTAAACTGACAGACTATTTTGCTAAGATGGAACTTTTGCCTGTTTCGACTGGGTCACTAAAACCACAGAATGAAGAGATTTGTGGAGTCACAGTGGTCTCTGTGCAGCACTTGGACCCAACTTGGTATTTTTACTGGGTTTGCTTTCAATCTCCGCTCAGATTTCCAGGAGCTGTCATTACAGTGTCAAATACTTTCTTTGCAAAGTCCCTCAGACTAGGTTAAACTCTTAGGAATTTTAATCTGTCTGCCTAAAGAGACTCGGGAACGAGTTTTTCCAAGCCAAGTCATACTCCTCCACACCTGCCTGTTTTTCTGCTTCCAAAACCTCAGAATGAGTTTTCATTTAGTTTTGACCAAAAAGGTAATGTTGCTGAAATTTACTTAGATAGTCCCTAAAAGATTAACAGCCTCATTTATAAAAATTAACATTCCCCCCCCCCAATAAAATAAATCTCAAGCAGTAGCTTACAGGAATGAAACTATATAAAAAGATACAAAGCACTCCATTTATGTACATGCAGATCTACGAACTGAAATCCTCATTACTAAACTATGTTAGAAAAAAATTACTCAAAATAATAAACACATGGAAAACAAAAAGATGTATTTTTAGAGATATAAGTGGCATTAATACCAGAGGCAAGATTAATATATCAGTGTAGTAGTGACCAGACTTGCTAAGGTGGCATACCCATTATTCTAAAAAATGTATTTTACATCACAAACACCAAATACGAGTTTTAAGCATCTAAATACTCTTACTCCCTTTTAATTTACACGGATTAATTATGGACTTGAAGTTGCTTACATGTTTATATACTTGTAGGATTAAGAGTTACTTAATAACATCCTTTCTATCCAATAAGTTAACTTGAGTATATGTATGAGATACGTTTAAGTATTTTGTGTTACTTTCAAATAACCTCTCTGTAACAGGGTGTTTCCATGAACATGAGTTATTTACAAAACCTAATGACTCAGCTGCAGTTATGTTACAGAAGTCACTAAGTTTACTCCACAATCTGCTTTCTTCCAAAAGTCTCTGGTTTTCTCTAACTTTCCTTCTCTAAACAAGACTAAGGGCTCCTGGCAATCGCTCTCTCCCATTTCCATATCGGACTTGGAGGGGTAATCAGAAGATTCATTTTAAAGGAATGATGATTTTAAAAGGATACAGGCTGTCAAGGGACAAATTACATGTGTGGAACTGTAATAGCTGTTTTCCCGCATACATTAATACTAAATTTTTTAAACACTCTTTACGTCTGAGTCAAGAATGGCATCCATACTAAGCATGGGAGCTTACCACTCTCCCTTGGCAACTCACTAAAAAAACCATATTTTAAATCAGGTTACCATTTTGTTTAAAAAAGCAACTGTAAAGAAACAGTGTATTATTCTGACTCATATTGTCCAAATAACTGGGAAAAGGCAACTACACATAAAAGCAAACGTGGTTAGTGAGACACATATCTGGAACTAGGAAGGACATTAGGGAACACTGCACATACACATTTATCCTGGGATCCAGACAGTGTTTATATACACCTCATGCAAATCAGCAATATGCAAGCAAAAGCCTTTCAGTCAGTATTCAAAATTTTAATCCTAAGTGTCACTTCCCTTTACTTTTTAACGCACTGGTGACAACACGCGATGTGTCCAAACCATGCTTCACAACCAAAGAGTTTTAGCTCATGATGCTTTTAATTGTGAAGATCCCCAATTCAGTCCCACCTGTAGCACTCATGCTGGTCTCCTTTTCAATAAGTCTGCCATGGAGACAACCCCGACACGTCCGTTATTTTATCAGGGCAACTGTACTGCTGACCATCTGACAAACAAGTAAACCAACACCTTCACCTAGCAGCAAATGTTTCCAAAAAAGTATAAGCTTCTCATTAAAAAATTGCTCCCCTTTCTCCCACATCTGCTAAAGAAGCTGGTGTTTCTTCTTAACATATTGCCACTAAAATCTTTATTATTATGGGCTTCTAGAAACTTAACAGCTAGAGGCTTGATCCTGCAAGCACAGCTGGGCATAGTTTGGCAGCATAAACAAAGCCATTGTCTTTGTATGATCAGATCCCATCCAGCACAATAACATGGCAATTATAGATGCAGGTGAACCCATTCATTTATAAGGCAGGAGATGGCATAAAACATCTTCCAAAAGATAAGGAGAAAACATTCACAGCATTTTAATGCTGAAGAGTCTTGTCTGACAAATGAGTCTTCTCTAATCTGTTTTTATCTTTTAACAAGAAATTCTTGTCATTTTACCAGAAGTACCAATTCAAAAAACCTGCTCAAAAACCTGACCCACTCCCTTAACAACAATAAAAAGCTCCAAAGCAGAGTCTTTCAAATAAATGCAAACAAAACAAAATATTAACAGTGATACTTCTTTGCAGACATTAAAATTCTAACCACAAGGCTTAAAAACTTTATGCTGACTCCTTCTAAAAGCTGTGATAGAAATACTGTTACAAAGAAAAATAAGTTTGCACAAGAAGAAGATTTTGAAAAAGAGCTCCAATAAAAAGCAGCAAAAGGGGTACCTGAAAATGTGAACATATGTGAATCACCTGATCCAGACACCATACGAAAAGAATTATCTGCTGAGTTTGCTGCACTAGTAATATCTTTCAAAAGCCCTGGTATTTGGAGAGGCACTGCAGTAAGGAATGTCATCTTTTATTTTTTTCTTTTTTAAGATGAATGTCTGCCTTCTCCCTCAGGCTGTGGTCCTACTTTATGTTTCTACAGGCTCAGCAGCACACGTGTAAGCAGTTTTATTGAAATCAAGGGATCTTTACGGAGTTGAACTCATTTGCTGCCTTTGGGACATGGTCTTTAGAGAGCAAACTAATGGGATAGGTGTCATCTTCCTTACACTATTCCATAATAACCAGGACAGCAAGCCTCCAGCCCCGCAGCGGAGCTGTGCAGGGCCACTCCTAGAACACATGAAATGCCCAAGCCCGTGCCCGCTGGAGGATAATGAAACACAGTGGTAACAGTATGCCGTTAAGAACACAGGAACCTCAGTTCTGCAAACACTTCCACATGTGGCTAATCCTGAATGAACGCTACCTAATTGGATTGCAGATAATAGTGTCTGAAGAAATCCTTACAGAAATACAAATTTACGCTGGCTCAGATGGAAACAGTGACATCTGGGCTGAAAACCAACTAGCAACTAATTAGTTTAAGATGACAAAAGATGCCACTACAGTAGGGCACAGTGTCTGGCATTAGATGCCTTGCCTGGGTGTATTCCTTGCCAGGATCTGCCACACCAAACACCTTCTTCCATGTTCTAGAAGAGGCATTTGGGACAGCAAGCTGGGAACCTTTGCAAGTGTTAAGACAAAGACAGCCTCTTATGCTCATATGTATCTATGTATAAACACGCAGCCACTTCACTACACCCAGTGATGGTAAAACAACTATGACAACTGACTCACAGGGTCCTGGATCTGTGAGAAATATGAGCTGCAAGTAAATCAAAATTTAGTTTGCAAAAGGAAAAAGCTAACACATCTGGGGAATAGGATTGGCAATGTAAGAGAGAGAAAGCTGGAAGCAGCAATACTACAGGAAGCCAATAGTGGACCACAAGTTACATGTGAACAACCAATGTGCTGCAAAAGGTCAAGGCAATATGCAGAAATCCCCATATGCAAACACACATCCTGCCAGAGAGCTGCAGACAACCCTCACGTGGTGTAACCGCACCCAGGAAAATTATTTTGGCCCTGTGCAGGACATCGCCGTACAGGCTGGCAACAAGTTGGAGGAAGCTAAAGAAAAATATACAGATATTTATGTCAACTTATACATCAAAAGCAATCAATGGGGCCAGAGTGATTGATCTACATACAGTGATGAATACTAAATTATATCCCAAGGAAGGAAGGCAGGCCATGCATGGACAGCCTCACTTCTGCTGTGGGGTGCAAATCACACCCCTCCATGGCTGCTGGCTCTGGAGCCCCCTCAGCCATTGTGCTCGGGTGGTCTCTGCACAAGCAGTAGAAAAAAGAAAGGCAAAATTTGAGAGGAGGAAGGACACAAGCCTCCTCTTGAGGCACAGCGCTCTGCTTTCTGGCATCACTTCATGCTGCTTTGTCAGGATGGCCAACCAGCAGCACGTGCTAGTCTAAATGCCACTCCACCAGTGCCTTCCTCCCTTCTCTCTCACCCCAGAACTGCTGCAATGGGAAAATACTGACACGTGCCATAGAAAAGGTGAACCGTAAGTGTCCTACATCTAAAGCTTTCTCAAAGGATACATGGAGGAGGAGCTGGAGGAGCTGCCTCTTAGTTACCAAACAATAGGTTAGGGACCAGAGTAACAGCCAGGAACGGAGACCTGGATTCTTGTTTTCTTCATGTGGGGGAGATTCCAGGCATCATATCCTCCAGGAATTAAAGGAGGGGGTTCACAGTATCCCTTTCATGGAGGCTTGAACAATGTAAAATATAAGATTTGTAGAGCCAAAGAAAAAAAATAGCAAAAAAGAACTGCTTGTATCCAATGACTTTCTATGCAAAACACACGAACATACTAAGGGAAGGACTGCAACTCAGAACTGTCTGTGCACCTAGAGCATTTGCTCCTCGATCTGTACTTTCCTGCTTCTCCCACCTGGACTGAATCTCCAGACTGATGTTACGCATCTCTGTAAGGTCATTCCCTATGTTATTATTAAGTTTCAATACCTACTTATATTTAGTACATTTAGTAATCCAGTCTGATATGGGATTGATTCCCAGAAATGGTTTGCGTTATTGTGCAATTGTGTCTCGAGCTCTCCCAGACTTAAAGTTTCATTTACTCACTGCCTTGGTGTGGTTTTACTCTCTGTGTTGCAAGTGGCTTCACAGGTAGGTGCTTTCCAAGCCCAAGGACTTTAAAGGGTGACACTGCTTCCTAGTTGACATTGGTGACACCACAGTGATACCTGTAATGTCCCTGCAGTCTGGAATTTTTTCCTTCCTCCTCAGTCCTACTTACTCTGTAGTATGTAGGATGCTTTGTTAACTGATGGTCTTAAAAAAATTCTTTGGTGTATGATATTCCTTGCCCTGTTTTTCCATTTGTTACATGATGTCTTCTGTTCAAGCAGCCAAACCAGAGCTGGCAAACAGCCTCTCTCTAGGTTTTTTACACATTGCTGCAAGGCAAAATAAACAGTTGTTTGCCGCTTGCATTTTTGGGGCTACAGATGTATGCTAATTATCCTTCCAGTCTGCGAAGGGAAAACGGAAGGAGATTTACATGCACTTTTCTAAGACAGAGACCAAAGTCTATGGACACCTGTGCTTCCTAATGCTGGGCTTTGTCCTACCATGGCACAGTACGTCACATTGACTCTGAAGGCATTTACAGATTTCAGCAGGGCTTTAAAAAAAGGCCAGGAGACAGAGATTAAATCCTTCTGAAATTCAAGAATATTATGTGTCTTTTTGGAGCAGCAATGATGCCAAAGATAATATTTGGGTTGACCTGAGACCATGTGAAGGATGGGGAACTTCAGAAAGGGGCGACAGGGCTACATCATAACATGGGAAGTTCATTGTTTTATTACGATGCTGTAGTATTTACTTAATTTTTTTACCTTCCTTTTGTTTTCTAGAACAAAAAATAATATAAATAAACAAACAAAAGCAACTCCAAAGCCAGGTTTCTTACAGCCTTCAGGTAAAAGTAAGTATTATCGACTGTCCTGTCAAATAGTTTGAGTAGAAGAAAGGAAAACTGGAAACAAATCTGTAGTTTACTTCCAAATTCTGTATCAGGTTTAGAACTGGCCATTACACACATGAATGAAACAACCTCAGATCTGCAAAGCCATTAATGCAGAGACCTTCCCAAGAGGAGGAAGCAAGAATATGTTTCCTTCCTTAAGATTTAGAAGCTTTACCTCATGACACTCATTTGTTTGCCAAATATTTCTGGGAATCCTTCAAATAACTGTTCATTCTAGTTGCTCCTATTGTGCCTCAGCCAAACTACTGGGCTCTTCTCTGTTGATTCTGCTTCTACTGGAGTCCAGAGAAGTGATGTGCTACCACAGCAATGTGCTACACCAATGTTTTAAGCACCCGTCCTTTCCATGGGAGTGCATATACCTGTGCACAGAATAGCTATGTCTGTATACACACATACATACCCGTGGTATGTATACCACCATACAGATGAGGCAGGGGCGGACTTGAAAACTATCGAGGTACCTAAAGATACAGCAAAATACTGATGTTCAGCTCCTTACTAACACCTTAAAAAGCTGGCCCCACCACCTCTTCCTGCCTGCTTCACACGGGCTACTTTCCAGTGTTTGTTGCTATATTTATCACTGGAATTACAGCATAACCGAGGCCTCAGGCAGACTCATTCTCCGTTACACCTCTCAAGCATACAGTGGAAAGGTCTTTACTGCTCAGCCAACACCATTTCAAACAGTTAAAATGTCCAAGCTCTCCACATTGTCATCACTTTTCCAGAATTATCAGGAAATCCTTTCATGTGTTCTCAAATGACAATTGTATATCCTTACTGTCAGCAACCACTTGCTCACAAGATTTTTATTACCCTAAATGCAGGAAGACTCGTTAGCGCATTATTATGATGGGGAAATCAGGAAATGAAGAGTTAAGGCTAAAAACTCAGCATTCATTTTGCTGAGGTTCTAAAAGGTTCTTTACACAATAATAATAAGAAGAGCTCTGTCAATTAACATAATGGAAACCAACATTTTTCACATCTTTTTGCAGTAAGAACATACTGATTGACTTGACAGGCTACAGATTTCACTGAGCAGGACACCCTTCTTCAGATAAAACATATATCCAATGATTTCCATGAGATTAGTTGATGAAAATTATTCAGTGGCTTCAAAATGACAAGAAAAAAAATCTAACAAAAAGTCTGTACAGTATGGGTATGAAGAACTTTAAATGCTTATTGCCTCAAAACTTCCGCGGCAACCGTCTTCATTCTGGGTTAGCTTCATGTGGACACAAATTGTGACACTGCAGGAGAAAATGTATTCATCTATTGTCATTCACACAAAAAGATCACTTGCACATTTGGGGCTAGTTATTTAAATTATTAAAGAAAAATAAAAAGCAGAGAGATTTAAAGAACTGAATTTTAAAGAAGTTTTCCCAAATATCCCTGCTGTGCTAACAACAAACATAGAACATCTTGGCCCCCAAATGATTCACTTGCTAAACGAGCAATTGGAAAGGTTTTACTGTAAGCTACGGTTCAACTTTATGTACAAAAATTACTCCATTTTACACAAAAATCCTCAGATGAAATCTGGTTTTAAGTCACACTTAAAGCAGAATGCAGGAGCATGGAAAAAGATCATCGGCTGCTGAAGTTCCTCACCTTCCAAACACTAGGGAATTCAACTTCACTCCTTGTTATTTTTGTTTTAGGAAATAAAGGAAACAGGACTCAATGGTCTGATGAAGTCACTGAAAAGGCACTCACACCTACTCTAACTATGGCCACATATCTGCAAATAAAGGTGTAAATGCTATCAAAGCAACATGTGTCAACCTGGTGCAGGAGGTTTAGCAAGTAAAAAACAATTCCATAACGGACTGACTGACTTAAATGTGCTCTTTTCAGATGCACCACAGCAAAATCATGGGAGTGCTGAAGAAGCCAGGACTTCACCATTAGTTCTTAGGTTAAGACAGATCTTTGCAGTGATCAGCAAATCATGTCTCATGTCACAAAGGAACAGAGACCTGCCATCGAAAACTGCTTGCAGATCCCCAAGGAGTGATGTATGAGTGAGGTACATAATTAAAGATGGAGAGAGACAGAAGAAGCTCTGAGTTGGTACCAAATCACAGGAGACTCATATTTAGTAACATGGCAAAAGTAAGGTCATGAACCAGAGCAACCAAAAGGTGAAAAAGGAGAAAAACACATGGTGAAGGACTGGACAGGTCCCAAATGGCCAAGGAGAAAGACTGCAGACTGGGTTTTGGCAGAAAAACACAGAGAAAGATCTGTTGTCTATTTCTGATGGACCCTTTGAAGTTTTCTGGATCTAATCTGATTTTTGTCTGTCATTCTCTGCCAAAAAAAGATAAACCCTGCCAGGGAAAACCTACCTTTCCTTATCCTTAGACTAGTAAGAAAATAAATGGCCTGTTTTAAATATCAAACACTTAAAATAAAGAATCTTTCTTATACGATGTGTTTGAGAGTTTGATATTTCCAAGCTGTTGTACTTGCAATTACAACT
This sequence comes from Eurystomus gularis, assembly GCA_013400335.1. Classification (NCBI taxonomy): domain Eukaryota; kingdom Metazoa; phylum Chordata; class Aves; order Coraciiformes; family Coraciidae; genus Eurystomus; species Eurystomus gularis. The sequence goes on from VZZY01016710.1 coordinate 532,717, forward strand.
GACCAAAGTTGTTCCTGGTTAAGTATCTCGTATTTTACCAACCTATGTCAGAACACAGGCCTTGGTCCTACACTGAAAGCTTCACCACAATCAACCCAGTAGCTCCATCCATACTTCACTGAACTGGAAGAGAGAGGTTTATTGACTAAAATACCTGTGTAGCGGTGTCCATAATATATATATATATATGTTTTTATTTTATTGATACTGAAAGTCTTCTGGAATTCTATCACTCTGTAGTAGTAATTTCTTTTAATAGTCTCTAATATTATATTACACTATAATACTGTGGTGTTATTAGCCTTACCTTTGTAGGCTCTACTCTAACGAAATCTTTAAGCATAAGATTACCTTTAAGCCCTTCCCTCAGATTATTTTAGTTCGTACTTTAACACACCTTACTATCATGCCTTGCTGGATGGAGGACATAGTCAACAATACTAAAAAATCGCACTCAGCTAAAAACTATGATGTAATCATTACATTTATGATGCTCAGCCTGCCACAGACACTAGTTCCCATTAAAACGACAGCATCTACTCTGTATTACTCCAAGCAATATACTGAAAATTCATACCCATTTGCAACTCTAATACATCGGAGTGCCCCAAATACCATTTTGCCATTGCTAGTTGCAGATGCTTTTTAATAGTGATATCCACACATAAAGACTGTCAGCTAACCAGCAAATTTGGAGTTCAAGTAGGTGTTAATTCTGAGTAGCAATAAAGGAACTGGACAAGACAAACAGGAGTTCAGAGAAGAGGAAAGTCACCTCCACAAGATGGTAAATACACCTTCGTAATAGCATGACACTGTCACTTCAAAGGCTACCCTCTCCTCCCAACACAATATGTTCTAAACAGCTTTATGTGTTTTATACTAAAATACATTGTCTTACCTCCTTGGATCTCTTTTGTACTGTTCCAAATCAATTTCACCACCCCCACACAAACTACTTGTGTTTACCCCAATACAGTTCTTGTCCCCCCAGTTGGATGACCTTAAATTTCTCTTCAATAATGGCATCAGTTATTTACTTGGGCACAGACCTTATTTTATTAAGGTCATTCCAGACTTTTTCCCTCCTCTCTCTACAGTAGCATTAACAGCTTCCCTCCTATTTTTAAATCAGCAGCTAATTTCAGCAACTAAGTGCTTATTGTTTCTTCAGGGTCACTCATAAAACAGACACCTTTATTGATCTTCCTGAATCTACCACTAGTTTTTCCCTTTTATCTCATCCAAGTGACTATTCAAGGGACAATTTCTCAATAAACCAGGACATCTATCCTAGATAAACTAGGGTATCTGAAGAAAAAGATTTTTCTGTCTGTGTGCTAATACAGCTCCTATCAGAGCACTATCCAAGCAGCCCATAAATGTTAGTGATTTTGTCTCTACAACATCTTTTAAAGGGAAAAGCGTTGTTTACTGTCTTTTACAAACAGGCAACGAAGACACAGAGGGATTCAGTGCTTCAAAGGCAAAGACCACTTATGAAATGCAGAATGAATTCTTTTTTTTTTTATTTCTCCTATATTTTGTATGTTTTAAGCACAACAGCATCTCCCCTGTATTTTTGCATGTGCCCTGGATAGACAATTGCTTATTTGTTGGTTTACAGCAACTGATGACCTGGCCAATTGGTATTTATTCTGCCTTTTTGATGAGCTTCTGAAGACAATTGATATCACAGGCTAATACAAAAACTGTGTTAAACCAAACTGCTGCCAGTATTTTATCTACTGTCATTATTAAGCTTCAGTAAAATTCTTGGAGCCTAAACCCTAAACCTATTCACTGACCTCCAGTTAAGATATAGGAAGTTTTGGCTTTGTCCAAGAAAAAGTGATAACAAAATGTAAAGAAGCCCTTCCAGGTAATAAGACATAAGTGACATCTTTCAGACACCAAGTTTCGAAAAACACTTTTTGAAGAGAGTGTTTATTCACCAATTTAATTGTAACAAGGTGTGTAAAGATAAGATTTACCGGCTATTGCAGTTTTGGCTAAGTGTGGCAAGTTTGGTCCTTTTCAGGTTAACTGTAGATCAATCCAGAAAGAAACTTTAAATGCAGTTTGACTGCTATCATGCACCATCACTTATTAGACAACATTTTTCAATGGTCCCTGGGCATATTATCACTATCTGGCGTCTTTCTTCACGGCTTCTCTCTCTTTACTCACAGTGATGAAAGCCAGGCTTGTCGGTCTTGCTCTTGCTGATCGCTAGATCAACACACCTCCAAAGAGAGGGGGTGGAAAGCTAATGGCCTAGGACTAGAGACTGCTGCCTGCACTGGATATGCCCATGGTGTTGTGCCACATGGAGCTGGCTGAGCCCACAGACATTATACCTAAAGAGAGACAAGAGTACTTGAGCTAGGTGCAGATCTGCGCTACCACAGCTGGACTGCTTCTGGGATCCGAGTTACATTTTCTGTATGACACTACCCATGCACACAAAATATACGGTTGATTCTCAGCCAGGTCAGTTACGTGCACACATTTCATTAAAGGGTAGGCAGAGTCCTTGTCCTTCTCAGGTTTATTAAACACAGTTTAAGAAGTTTGTCCCTAGACAGGAAGTTCATGCCAAAGGTCTCAGAGATGCAAAACACAGTAACACCGCCATTTAAATGTAGTTACTCGTATTATTAAGCTAATGTATTAGCAGGAAATATGTACATTTTTACATGAGAATACAAAGATCGAACATGCTAATTGCATAATGAATAAAGAAGTAGGTAGCAAACACTCAAGGACCCGGAAACAAGCAAATCCTCTGGATAAAAGGCATTCTGTTAATCAGAGTATCTGAGTTGTATTCTCAACTCAAATACTTCTTATTTGTATATAGTAATGTTTTCTGGAAAACAAAGACTCGTGCCCTTACTAGGTTTTCCCGTTGCCTAAGGAAGTGTGCATGAGGCAAAACTTGGCAGCAAGGATGAAGAAAAGTCCTAGTAAAGATGGCATGAATGGCATTTTTCACAAGCAGTATGTTAGGCTCAGGCAGACATCAGCCTGATCTAACATGAAGTCGTATGTAACTGCATCACGTGTCACAGGAGCACATTCTGTGCCTCTTGACACTCAGGTGAAATAAACCCAGCACTAATGCTCCCCTGGCCTGACTGCTCTCTTCTGACCCAACGGTAGACTCTGGGCTCTCTACAGTTTCTACCTCCGCTTGCTAAGTCATGTTAAAACTAGAGACCGCTTTGTTTTCATGTGAACTCTACATCCTGTTAGTGTGCACAAAGGAAGTAAGTTATGTTAACAGCACACCTATTTTTTTCTAGTGAAGATGTACTCTGTTGGATATTATTACCATTCAGATACCTACTTAGACATCCAGTCAAAGGCCATGACCAGCTTCATAGCATTTTTCTAAAGGAAAAAAAGGCCATTAAAACAAAAGGCCCTGTTCTGCTTCTGGGTAAACAAATGGGAGTTTTACAAAAGCTCAAAAAGGAAAGGGATTAACATGCTTCAACGTGGTAATGGTCTCAACTGTTCACATTAAAATTTTCACAGTAAATTAAACCATGACTGAGGTAGGAATGAAGTTAATTTGCAGTGGCTCATGCTGTTCTGCTGACATAAATTGCCATTTTTTAGGTAGTATATCCACCGACCAGTATAATGACAGAATAACAAAACCGCAACCCAGCGTTGATTAAGTTCGGCCTTTTGCATGCTAATTGTAGCCTGCTCTGCCAAAATAACTGAATGCACCACCTTATTTCCATGTTTCTAGATATTTAGCACCTCTCACTATTCTTTCTCCACCAACCTTTGCTTAAGCCTGGGGTGTTGGCGTTCCTTCCTTGTACGGTGTCTGCTGCTCAACACCACTTCTCCTGTTTCCTCAGTTACACTCGGGACACCTTTCCACCACTTACACCCTTCCTTTTCCAGGGGTCTCTTGTCAAGGGTAATGCTAAATGTCAGTTCATCTTTATCCTGCCCATCTACGTTTTCCTACATGTTGCATACAACACTTGATGCTCATTACATGCTCACTTACAGTCTATAAAGACCAGCAACTTTCCTTGACTAGAAAATGATGGCATGAAGCGCTACCCGTCCGGGTAAGCTGGGAGAAGACAAGTTAATACAGACTCTCACCGGCTGATGCCTGACAATGAGTTCACACAACACCTTACACAGTGAGTTTACACAACAGTGACCAAGGAGGGAAGGGACAGGCCATGCAAGTGTGCCACAGCACCAACACCCTGGAGAAAGCTCTGCTCTCTGTTATTGTAGCAGCACCAAAAATGGATGTTTAAGTACAATGGGGCACTTATCTGACTGCCAGATGCCCACGATGCCTTTCTAGCTCTGTTATATCATAGCAGCGTAAAACAAAAAATGACAAAAGGGCTATGAAAGGAAGTCAACACAGTACAAGACAAAATAAGGCGGGAGGCCCAACACCCAAAAAGCCTCCGTCCGGAGGGGTGGCCGCCGAGCTGCGGGGATGCCAGCACCCTGCATGGACCCAGAGCCAGGCCCTGCTTCACCTCACCCAACCTCTCCGCACCAAGCCATGCCCCGCTCCCCCCGTCAGAAGCGCCGGGCTCTCCGGGCACAACCGCGGCCTGACCCCGGGCCTCGGCCCCTTCCCCCGGCGCACTGCCGGGCCTCGCCCCCTCCCCACATGCTTTCCCCGGACCTGGCGCTGCCCCAGGCCGTGCCCCTGCCACACACCGGTCCCCAGGCCCGGCCCGAAGCCTCGT
>VZZY01016710.1:541572-640340 GCA_013400335.1 Eurystomus gularis
TATGTGAGAAGAAAAATAGCTAAATTCCCAGTTGAAAATTTTTATAGAGAAAGAATTCCATTGATTCGAAAGTGTGGATCAATCTTTATGAAAAGAGCATGTGGACATAAAAAAGCCTGTTTTTAAAAGCACTCTCCAGAGTAATGAATAAATTTTTAAACATACACAAGTTTGCATGAAATATTCCATGACTGTCATTTTGCACCCATGTATTGGACATTTGAATGCAAACTGTCTTGTATGTGGACCCTATTCATGCAACTTGCCATTCTGTGACATGCTGCCTATATTGTGTCTGTAGAAGCCACACAGATGATTACATTTGCCTCTGGAATTCTGTCCCTGGCCACCTTACAACTTTTGCTTTTCTTGCTCAAAATCCCTTCTGAGATCAGACTATAAGTATTCTGCAGCATGGCCACTTGTATAATCAACTTTACTGTAAAATACTGGAATAAAATTATTTCTTTTTACTTATCTATCTATAGCTGATATAATTTTATTTCCTTCTGCATTTCCTTTTCCTGTATGCAAAAATGTGTCAGTGATTATTACAATGATTAGTATTTTGCCTATGTCCATGGTAAGACAATGCACGTCTGTTAAATACTTTAATAGGAAATTGTTCTGAGTCACAACTGAGCCATGCAAGACATGTCTGAAATCACAGAGCTACTTCATGTCAGGCAGAAAGAGGTCTTGATGTTATATGTCCATCCCAACATGCACAGAAAGGCACTTAGCATGCCCATTAGGATATTCTTAATTACTAGAGATAAGAAGCTCACCAGGGGATCTCAAGACTTCACTGTAATAAGCTTAGAAAGGAGAAGGGTGAAGGGTGTGTATCATAGCTGAAGCAAGTTATCTATACTCAGTTTCATGAATCCTCTTATGTTATACACTGGAGCAATCTCCTAATCAAATTAGACAATCTTTAAGGTCATTGCTTCACATGTTGCAGAGGTTTGAATGTGTATCCTAGAGGCAGAAAAGATCAGAGCGCTTCATTTAAAATTAACTTCCTCTCTGGTTGGGAGCTTTCTACTATCAGCTGGAAAAGTTTGTATGGATGGAAATGTTGTTAGCAAGTATGCATCGCTGCCATTCCTTGTTCTTTACGGGTGTTTCAGCTGAAGCTACAGCAGACAAAAGGTGCCTCCAGTCAATGCTACTTGACAATTTCCAATTCAAACCTTTGTTTTCAGTTGCTGGTATATTTTTCATAATTTAGCCGTTAGAATTGAAATTTTCTATGATGATTGTGTAGCTAAAAATCAAAACTCTTCTGACAATGACAGTAGAAGAAATAACTGTAAAATTACCAGATTGCCAGGTACCATATAAATGTAGCCAAGTTGCAAGAGTCTTGTCTATCAACCCCTGTTGAGCACATATGAATGCTTCTTAAAGAAGTCTCAGATGTTCTGTCTGGACTAAACATGCTCTAGGCTAAAGTGAATGTGATTCAGCTCATGACTGGAGATGACTGTAGAAGAAAAGCCCAAGAAGAAATGGCTATCTCCCTGTGAGTACACAGACAGTGTATCAGAGTGGAGTGACCAGACCTGCATGCAGAGAGGGAGCTGGGAAAAGCTGGAAGGGGAGCAGGAGCCTGGGAAGGACATGAGAAAAGCAGAAAGAGATTAGGAGACAGAGGTAACAGCAGCTGTAAGTGTAAGAAGACAAGGATTTCAGAGTATCTTAGAATACATCAAGAAAACCCACACATTATCTAACAAAATTCTGTGGCCCAGTAAGTCTCATTCACTGCCATTAACTTCTCCATACAAAGACTAATGATCTGTTACTATGCTGCCAGCTAACTCACCAGCTCATGTGGAAATTGTGACACCGCATTCAAAAGTATCGCACTCTATGACCTACTAGCATCTCTGAGTGGTAACCAGCCTGAGATTTTCTGTGGGGGGAAAAAACAACCAAAGAAACCCAGAAAGAGATTATTAAAGATTTTATCACAAATCTCCCAAGAAGACAGCAGAATTAAAGTTGAACCAGCAATCTGAGCCTAAGTATTTCCCAACATTTGACTACCTGACTTTGCAACTTCACTGTTCTTGGAATTTTCTCTTGTGGCATGTGAGATGCTTTAGCAGCCATTTGTTGAGAAACACTCATCAAAATCTAGTACTTCCATTAATGTGCAGTAAACATTAAACATGATAAGAAGATTATCTTGTACAGAGGTTGCACAGTCTACTTTGCTGTTCCCATAATTTTAAGTGTGTGGTAGAGACATCATTTATTACAATGAAAGTAATGACTTCTCATCTCCATTTGATATACTAATCTATAAAATGCCTCTTTGAATGGCCAGGTGAGAAATTCCGTCTCTAAAGATATAAAGCCATAATACAAAGGAAAGAAAACCTGCATCAGACATTTCTCCTCTGGAGAAATATTTCAAATGTGTCACCTAAAGCCTCAGAGATTTATTGGGTGAGAAATTTTTTGAGAGTTGACAGAAACAATAAATTTAGTGCCAGATTCATGACACTTACCCCATCGTAGCTTCCCCTTATAAATAGTGGAGAAAAGGATTTCTCTCACATGCCCTCTGGTACATTCATCAAAGTGCCTTTTGGAATGTGACTTAATGAATAATTACATCCTGATATGGACAACAGAACATATTTATTTAAGGAGCTTTGTAACTTTACCTTTGTGTCACCTGAATGACAATGCCAGAAGCCGGGAAACAGAAAGAAATAATGTGGCTAGCATGCAACTTCTTGAGATAGTGGCTGTTTTGTACCATAAAACCCCTCCCAGGAACAGCAGTTTGATGTTGGGATGTACCTGTTGCTCTAGAATTCACAGTTCCAGAACTCGAGCTTTGAATTGCATCTGTTGTAATGCAGTGTGATGCATAGGTGTTATCACAGGAAAAACAATGAATTAATTAATAATTTGGTCAGGAGTATCCTCCTGGATAGCTTGGCATCAACAAGAGTTTAACAGAATCCAAACTGAATGACTGGAATGTCATCCCAACTCTGATGAAATCAATAAAAAATCTCTCACCATTTTCCTCACAATGTCACCTCTGAAGCTTTCTGCTGATCATCCTCTATTCCCGTGGCTAACATCACCAAACTCTCAGTGACTCAAACCTATAAAATCAGTCTTATCCTCATCTCCCTCCAACTGTCTTACTGAGACCACATTCAAATCTCACTTTCTTTTTCCATAAGCATCTTTCTTCTCTGTGAAGGTGCTTTTCTGCAGATATGACCACTACACATCTTTCTTGCCCTCTCCCATCGACAAACCCTCTTTCTCCAGTCCATGTGAAGCAGTGCCTTTGAGGATATGAAAATTCTTTATAATCACTTTGCTTTGCTCAAGAGTCACTTGGAAATGTCTTCTTCCTGTCATCCCTGTGTTTTACACATTGGCTTCACTGGACTGAGCATCCTGCTGCTTTGCTGTGGGTTAACCCCAGTGGGCAGCTCAGTCCCACATAGCCACTTGCTGACTCCCCCCTGCAGTGGGGGAAGAGAATTGTAAGGGTAAAAGTAAAAACTTGTACATTGAGTTGGTTGATCTTAAAGGTCTCTTTCAACCAAAACTATGATTTTATAATTCTATGAGATAAAGACAGTTTAATGGGGAAAGCAAAAGCTGTGTGCACAAGCAAAGCAAACCAAGGAGTTCATTCACTGTTCCCCATCAGCAGGCAGATGTTCAGCCACCTCCAGGAAAGCAGGGCTCCACCACCATAGTGGTTACCTGGGAAAACAAGTGCCATAACTCCAAATGCCCCCCTTTCCTCCTTCTTCCATCAGCTTTTATTGCTGAGCGTGACATGATATGGTATGGGATATTCCTTTGGTCAGTTGGGGTCAGCTGTCCTGGCTCTATCCACTCCCAGGTTCTCGTGCACTTCCAGCCTAGTCACTGCTGGGGTGGTGTGAGAAACAGAAAAGACTTTGGTGCTGCATAAGCACTGTTCAGCAACAGAAAAACCCACCCTGTGTTATCAACACTGTTTTGGTCACAAATCCAAAACGCAGCACCATAGGAGCTACTATGAAGAAAATAAACTCTATTCCAGCAAAAAACCTGCATGTTTTTTCTTACCTTCCCACCCTCATCGTGCCCAGACCTGCTGCCTCATTCACCTGACTCCTGGATGATACTAGTGCTCAAAGGGACTTGAGGGTAAGGACTGAGATATTACTGGGGCTGAAGCCATTGAGGAGAGTCCTCAGGCTGTGTGGCTGATGGTGGTGGTGATGCTGAGGATGAGGACCATGATAGGTGCCAGCACGAAAATGGGCACGAGGAAATGCTTGGGGAAGTGGATATGGATTCTACTGCACTTGACAGGTTGCAGGGGAAGTAAGTCACCACTGGCCAGGCAGAAAATGGGGCAAGTTATTTTCTCTCCCTGCCTCATTCCCAACAAAGAAGGACCCGGCTCTCTGGGCAGCCGCTCCCTTCCTCTCCAGGGAGTGAAGGGAAGCTGGAAGGGAGGGACTGAAGCTGCTGAATCCACTCATACTCTGAAAGATCAACACACTACCCTGAGCAATGCAAGAACTGGTTCCAGCTGGCTCCCATGAGAACTTCTTAAAAGCACATTTCTTCACACATTCCACATACCCAGTACCTCCAGATCATGTTTCTTGTGATGGTCTGCAAAACTGCCCCTTCCTACTTACATCTTGTCATGTGGCAGCCATATGTTGATTGTTTCCCCATTAACCATGCCAAACCCAATATCCTGCTCACCTATTTGTCTCTCAGAGATCTCCAGCCTCTACTGCCTGCTCGTGACATGCCCTTCATATGCTGCTTCTCAAGAATCACAGCCTCATTCCTTTTGAATTCTTTCCCCAAAACTCCATTCCTCCCAGACACCCAGGACAGCTGATTAGGTCTACCACATCTCTGAGTGAGTGTTAGCAGAGGAATGTAAAGAGCCTGGAGTTAAAATGGTATATAGGATGAAAGGAAAGGTCATGAGTAGGATGTGGAGGAGGGAAGGAAGTTAGCGTCCTTAGTAACAATTAAGCTTATAATTTGTAATTAACATGACCTTGCCCAGCCTTTCAGTGATCCCTTTATTGTATAATGTATCCGACTTTGTTTTCCTTAACACTGCCCTCTTCAAAGAAGGCATAGTTCTCTTCTTCTGAGTTTGGAAAGTTATATATTTATAAATAATAAATAGAATAATAATAAATCAAGGCTACTGCACTTGCTAGAAAACAGCCAGTATGCATGACCTTTCTTAGAAGTCAAAGGGTCTGTTTCTGCTATGGTTTATGCCACTTTAGCTACTTTGGATACAGTGAAGTTTCTCCTGATTTCACTGAGAAACTGAGTTGCTAAAATGTCAAATCTCAGCAAGATAAAAAGACAATATAAATATTAGAAAATAATGCACATCCTAACAGACATGTATTTGCTGAGATATTATTATAAGCCAGGAAATGTACATATTTCTAGAGAAGTGACAACATTACTACTTCATTAGAACACAGTGACTTGGTAAGGAAATTACTTGTTTCTGGCCACTTGTTTTTCTTCTTTAGCTGTCACTTATGTTTAAGTGGATGCTATCTTATTGAACATAAATACCAATTCAAAACTTCCCACTGTAGTTCAGAGAACTACAATTTTTCAGAATAAACAGAAGAATGACACCTATCTTCACTGAGTAGCAGCAAGGGGCTTCATATATTGCTGGAAGACAAGCATAAAATATTTAGGCTGGTTAGTATTAAGAAAGTCAAAGAGAATATTATGAGATGAAGCAGCCAAACAGAATTGGCAATGAGTCTTATAATGGACAGGTATTTATAGACTGTTACTCCCACTGGACACGGTGCTCCTGTCTTACTCAGGCAAACCTCCCACTGAAACTTTCAAAGGGCATATTGCCTGCCCAGAGATGAGCAGGGACGAAAAGTGATATCCAAATCTTCCGTCCATTCATGTAATGCCTGTATTAACTACTTGTTGCATCCTCCCTCTGCAACTTCTTGGGGTCTGACAGCTCGCCATACTAGGCAGATGCTGGCCTATGAAGGTAATAGCCAGTCTTTGTTGCCATGTCGCTCATGGTTCCCAAAAAGGATAAATAATTTGAGCACTCATGGCTGCATCTTGTCTCCCAGTGACCAGTAGTGAATTTCTGGAGCATGGCTCGCAGGGGAATAGCAGAAAGGCAAGAATTGCTACATCTAGTTAGGCATCACAGACTTTTAGTTAAATTTTATTGCCCTGCAAACTTCAGTTTAAGCAGAGCTTAACGAGGTCTAGCTCTAGAGCTATGTGTCATTTTGGACCCTGTCAACAGGAAAAGATCCACTTTTCCATACATTTGTGTGAAAGAAAAGTCTCAGACAGCAAGGGCATAAATGGAAATGAGCTGTGGTTTGCTTTCCCCTGCAGTGTCCTCCTCTGCCCATTATCAGCCTTCCAGGATAGTTTTTACCTTACAATGGTAGCTTAGGGAACTCAGCATGTAGACTTCAGCATCCAATATAGAAGGATTCAAACCAATACAAACTATTTACCTGGATATCAGTAACATCCACATAACGTAAAATTAACGTTGCTAAGATGACATATGAACAATCAAGATTCAGGGCAGTAATATAAGCCAGTAACAGCAGGCTATTCCGTCACTGAAAACCATAAGCTGTTTTACATCCAGTACTGGCCATTACTTAGATTTTGTGCCATTAGTTTGTCTGTTTCAGCAGTGGGGCTCTAAATGATCAGGCAAAACATGGTTCCGTTTTGTGTTCATTTCCCAAAGTTAATGAAGTGACAACAGACATACAAATTAAAGTGAGGAATTAATTTCTCAGCAAATATGTAGTTTACAATAATTGTAACAAAGGTCAATAGGCCAAATGCTCTTGGTGCCTCTTTGCTGACACCAGTACAGGGAATAATTTCGCCAGTGTGTACCTGGTCTACCCAGTCCTCTGCTGCACAAGGCAACAAAAGGAAGCACACTCATGCAAGCCTGTCGAGTGCAAAACTCCCAGTAATTCTGAGTGCCGACTTGCACGACCAGAAAGATTCTGCATTTGAATTCTCCAGACAGAATTTCAGTCTTATAAACACTTTGTAGTTCTGCACAGTTACAGACTGCTAATGAAAAACGGAAAGATCTACATTTATACTAAATGTTATTTAAACTGTCTACATATATCACATAAAATTGTATTCAGTTAGGTATATACACACATAGAGCTGATGTAAACCTTCAGACATCAGGAAGGTTATATATACATTCCTTTATTTCACTGAATATGAACTCATCCTCTCTCTCTCACACATTCTCATACACATACACACACACTATAACGAACCTACTGGTTCTTACTGATCCTGAGGATCCCTGAAGGGCCGGGAGGAAGTCCAAACAGCCGTCTCATAGTAGATCACTCTGCCATATGTTTGCCTTTCTACACAAACATGTCAGGAAATCCATCACTGCCAATGCAGCACCATCATGTGACGTAATAATAAAGATGTTTATGTGCAGTCTCTCTCAGCGTTTTGCAGAGAGGGAAGTATCTGTAGGAATGAGGATACTGCTGTACCCTCTTTTAACTACCACTTTTTTTTTTTTTTTTGCGACAGCTTTGATCCTCTCAGTGTCCTTCTGTGAGTAACTGCTCTGGTTCAGATTAAGGACAAATGCTCAATTTCTCTTGTTTTTCTTAGTGAAGTGCCCCTGCAAGCTCTTTTATTTGAAGCTTGTGCTTCAAACACTTAAAAACTAGGGCTCTGAGCACCTAAACGCTTGTCTCCAGATTCATGGCGTGTAGTACATTGCTAGACATGTCAAAGGCTGCTGCCCTACCGTGCAGCATGCTCAGCTCCAGTCTTCCACTGAATGGGCAGTAGCATCTGGAGATGCTGCTACAGTAATGAGCAGAAGCCAAGTCAGAACATGTACAGTTGTTACTACTGCAACCGATGGGGATCTGGGTTATGTTTTGATGCTCCTGAAGCTTTATTGTTACTGTCTATCCATATACTGACTGAATCATTCAGATGTCCTACAAAAAACTCCAAGGGTAAGTGACTGAGTAGAATGCATGTTGCAGTAGAGACACCTCCACAAGAAAAATCCTACAGAAGCAAACTAAAGATTCTTACTTTAAAAGACTGAAAATATTTCCTCTTTATATTGTGTTACCATGCATCAGAATACGCCTATGTAATGTCAGCAACTGAATCTCTATTGGATTCAGTGGAGCCTTCCCTTTCTTGGCTGGCAGATCTGCCTGGGATGGATTTACTTTTTAAATGTTAATTTATTCCATCATTAAGTTTTTGTTTTCTGGTTGGTCTGAATTCTTCATCTAGAAGAAGGTGTCAAAACTGGTTTCACTTCTAATCTGTAAAATCTACACGAATCACAAACTTGGTTCTATATTATAACATACACACATGCACTCTTGACACATGGCTTCTGCTATTTAGAGGGAAAGCTTTTTTCTACTGTTTGGTGAGTTTTGCCCTAGAAGTCAGGGAGGCCCAGCTGGGGACTCCTGCACTATTTAAAAGGATACTGAAGGGCTGGTTTAGTGTAAAAGTAAAACCAGATGACACTACGAGAAAAGGGCTTCACACTTGCTTGCCAAAACCCCTACAATTTCAAAATCAATCTACACATTTTTTTATATTCATATCTGTGGTCATTTATTAACATAGAAATGCTTTTAAAGTATCCTCCAAAGCAGACTTTCTAAACACTCTTGCTTTCTGTTGTACTTCTGATCATCGTTATTTGTAGCGCAGAAGGACGACAACATTGGCGCTTTCTGTAAAATGAGCTTGCTTTTCAGGTACTACAACTCTGCTTTCCTTACAATGCTAATGATATGCATAACAGGTAAAAATACTAATAAAAACAATGGGAATGCTAAAGCATTCTATGGGGTGTATGTTCCTTCCAGCAGCAATCGCAATTATTTCATCAGAGTTAAGCACAATAATGCAAATAAACTTTTGCCTAGTGTTTGATCCTCTGTGAAATGACAGTCAAGCTGCAGCTTTGTTCTGGCTATCCTAAGCTGGCCACATGTTTTGTTATGAACACTGTTTGTGCTGCCAGTTGCAATCAAAACCTGTTCAAATTTGTTTCAGTTTGGATCGCCAGACCTTTCAGAGTATTTTTGAGGATGACATGGAAGCTAAGCACTCAGAACACCTTACTTGTGTTCATTTTTCTCCTTTGACACCAAAAATGGCCACCAGAGTGCTTAAATAACCTGAACTGTCAATGCGGACTGGCATGCTCACAGGGATGAGCAATACAAAACTAAGCTCAGGCACAGTGTTTGCAAATGTAATGGTGGAGTATAGAGAAAAGTCAGAAACTTTCTCTTTGCTCTACACGTGTCTACCACCTAGCCCAGCAGGGCCTGCGTCAGTGACAAATGTTTGTCACAAACTAGATACAGAGAGGTTATTAAAAGTGCTTACATCTGGAAAAATGGACAACATGCAGGCCTAATATTACAGCAAGGGTTATCACAATGTTAATTTTATTTATGATCAGTAGTAAATAATGTAAAATATATTTGAGTGATTTGTTCTGGCATGTCAGCGAAGCTAATCTGTATGAATGCAACTCTGTATTTAAGGTAATATATTCTGTATAGTTTAAATATTCCAAGGCTACATATTCCATTTATCACAGAAAAATGATGTTGTTAGCATAGATCAAAGAAGGTTTGAACAATGTGTTAGGAAGGAGGTATCAGAGGATCCTCTGCCTCTTAAACATCACTGAAATGGCTATGTCAATGGGCTGTCTGTGTAAGACAAAGGTAGTAAGACACATGGTTTCTTCTAAAAATCAAAAGCCAAGCAGCCCAGGGATTCCTAAGGTATCTTTGAGATTGGTGTGAGGAGTGGTTTGTCAAGGGAAAAGAGCATCAAATAAGAAGTGGCAGAACATGAAAACTCACTGAGAAGGAATATTGAACAAGCAGTCACGTATAGAGGCTCCACTTTGGGGTGGGGGGTTGCTGCTGGATGAATGAGCTTTAGTCCAACATTATCTGATTTCTTCTTAATCAGAAAATCCGTGACTCCGGATATTCTTTCAAATAAAGAGATATGTGTGAACTGAACTCATCTGCAAGTATTCAGTATCGGCTATTTAGGTCAATAGGAACAGGAATGTGTTTGTATGAAAATTAACCAAAAGAAACATCCTGTCTGAAAGCAGACAGAACCATTAAATACTACAAAGCTAGGACCTTGAAACTGGGCTTTGGTCTGAGGATAAACCAAGAAAGTTTTAGAAAAAATTGCCAAGAAAAGTGGGAAGTCCACTGGGAAGCTTTAGTTTGAAAGTTAATATCCCAGCCCCTCCAAGAAGTCTGTCAGACCGTCACTCACATTCAAAACTTTACTACCATTCCTTGTACACATGGCCACCAGCCACACTCTGCTCAGTTTAAAGCAGACAAAGCTGCAGTTGTACATGAGTAGGGAAACTGTTAAAATGCAATCTACTATTTTGCATATTACATAGCTGGTGGAGATGTTCTGAGCACAATCAAAAACTTGAAGTCAGTAGAAATCTTTCCATTAACTAATAAACTTTGCATAATGGACATTTTACAGCACAATTTCCTCCAAATTTAATCGACTATACTCCTTGTAACTCTGTACCATGCTAGACCAATGGACTGATTTATCATCTCCAAAGAATCCAGATGCTTCTCGACATTTCATTGTGGGCTTTTTTTATGGATTTGGGGAGAAAATAACAGCAGGTGCTTATGAGTTGAAATTTCCATGAGAAGTGTTTATTTTTGAGCTTGAATCCTAGTGTCAGGAGACAAACTTGGGACCCTTCAGAATTATGCCTGGTGAGCACTCATCAAATCTTAGGAGCTTTTCTTGTGCTGTCCTAGAGCAAAACTAGTTTCCTTCTCAGAAATGGAAAGCAAATGTTGCTGATAGCCACCAAATTTTGCAACCCCCTAGGAAAAACTATTGGGCCAAGTCCTGCTTTAGCTTTATACAGCCTGCCATGAAATGAGAAACTGGCAGCATCCTGCTGGCTGTACCTTTGTGTCCAAAAGCACCGCAACCATTAATAAAAGAAATATCAGCGACGAAGCTTCAGCAGGACAGACTAGTACAGAGATCACGGCTTCAACATTTTGCTGATCATTTGTTGATGCAGTTAATGGCTCTCTCTGAAGCTACTTAGCACATGCTGGTGCTACTACCATGGTATATTTGCCAGAGGGACTCGTCCAGCTGGGCTTTCTCTTCTCCCTGGGGTCCCTTGCATTAGCCAAAGGTGCATCTCCTGCACCGCTGGTGCCAATGCCACGGACATACTGCTGCCTGCCAAGACACTGCTGGGTCAAATGGACTGCTTTTTCCCAGAGGCAATCCAGAAATGTTGCCATTGTTGGACTCGTGTACAGATCCAAGTCGGTTCATTTATTTTCTTTAAAGAAAGCCATCCAGCTCATACAGAAAGGACAGCGAGAAAAGCCACATAAAGAGTATCTGTGCTGCCATTAATGTAGTGCTTCCCAGTTCTCCGACCTTTCTCACCAGGAAGGTTTTCCAAGCTTTGTTCTAACTGCTAATAGAAGCCTCCATTTCCCTGAAGTACTGAACAATTTCCAGCAGAGGTCTCTGCCTACTAATAATTAAAATCTGGCTGGAGTGCTTAGGCACAGCAGCGTTCAAAAATCATTGTTAGGCTTTGTCCCTTCACAGGAGTAAGAAACAAAACCAAGGCTTCACAAATCTGAGTGGCTGAGAAACCATCATCTACTTCACAGGGCAGTAATGCCCATCTGTTACATACACAGAGATTCTTAAGAAAGGTTCCTTGTGTAAGATATTTTAAAGAACTCTGTTGAGGTTTGCACAGCACGTGCAGCCTATCTACCAAACCCAACATGTTTCAAAGAATTTAAGAATTAAGAGCCCCTCATTGTTAAATACATCAGAGAATTATTAAACTGTAAATATCACACTTCTTCTGGATGCAAACCAGACAAGTTTATTTCAAGCGAAGAAAAGAAACTTCTCCTTTATTCTTGGAGTGTACTGTGATCCTTAAGTTAAGATCTAACTATGGTCAAAGGGAACTGCTCCAAGAGACATTTAGCTTTCAGGCTACAATCTCTCTACTTCTCATCTGGCTCTAATACAAGTGCACTCTCTGCTTATGAAAAAATGATTTATTTTTTTATGCCTACATTTCCCTGTCTTTAATTTTATTCACTAATCTTACTTCACTGAGTGGGATGCACTTGTAAAATTCAAGGTACTAAAATGAGGATTAAACATTTCTACCCTTAGGACTGGTCTCTAATTGCTCTGTGCAGTATCTCAATTTACCAAGGAACTTTAAGAAGTCTCAAACAGAGGCTCTTTTGAAGCTTAAACAGTATCATCGGGGTGGGGCAAGTTCCCTTCCCTCACCTCAGGAAAGATCTTTACCCACCTCTGTGCCAACCCGTCTGCTGGTGTGCGATGTGAGAGTCTTGCAGCAGAATTGCCATGATTTCCCCAGTTTACAGTACAAATCCACACTTTGTGTGTGAACGTTACAGCAGCTGTGGTACAACAACAAAATATTACTAATGGTTGTATGCCCTGAAAGCGTCTCAATAAACATATCCTGGCATCGTTTTTCAACTAATGTGAAAGGTGCACATTCCCTTCATCTCCAGCTTTCCAAAATTCACAGTTCCATATTTCAAATTGAAACAAGGCCAGTGACCAGCCCAGCACATCTGTGTCACCACCACCTGCTTCTGTAAAGAGAAGACCACTGGACAAATACCACTGGAGCATATGCAAGGTCTGATGCTACCAGACTCAGCGGAGTGACTCACAGCAGTAGGTTTTGTGGGGAATGTCTGAAGAATCACAGGCCAACTTCTTAGTAACTCTTACTCATGTCATAAAATCTAGCATTATTAATGGTAACTTGACATACATACATGCTCTCACTCCGTTTCCACAAAGTATTACAAGTTGGGGCACTGAGACTGTACTGGAAGCTGCATGTATAGCATGGAGAACAATACTGAAAACAAATTCAGCCTTAAAACGCAACAAAAAATTGCAAAATGACAAAAGGTATTACGTTCTTTGGAGCACATAGCACAAGACCTACAACTCACCTTAGCACTGGAGCACAGTTTACTCCAATGTACACCAAAGCAATCATACTGGAGTTAAGGTGGCATTATATGGATGTGATTGCAAGCCAGATTCCAACAGCACCGTAATTCTTGGCTCAGCTTTGACTCAATGCCTCCTATCCATGCACGGCTAGCAGAAGGTGTAGGTATTGAACAAATGCACTGCCAACACCTTCTCTTGCTCAGTGTCCCCTGCTACAGCGAGCCCTTTGGGACAAAGTGAGAGAGAGGAACTGCCTGTGGTTTAACACAAGGAATTTCAATCAAGCAGCAGAAAGTTCCACTACTCTCAAACTGAATGTTTTAGTCAAATCAATGCCTGCACCCGTCTTCTGCTTATAATTCACCATGAGACAGAAGTCCCTTGGTACTCGAGGAATATTCTTGTAGTCCTCTGAAAAAACTCACTTGCAACTCAGTAGTTCTTTGATTTGCAAAGTCTGGGTAGGATTTGATTCATATTTCACTCTTTCCCAGCAAATACCTGCATTCCAGCTAAAGCTGATCCTTGTTTTGTTAGTATTGTCTCTCATTTAAGATGGTATGTTGACTTTCCCAGGAACTCACCATAATCCAATCTATCCTGCTACCTTGCATTTAGCTGAAAAAATGTATTGTGATTATGATAACAGGGAGATGAGAGGCAGACCTGCTTAACCTCTGGATATCAGCATTCAATTCTAGTTCCAATACTTTGCACGTAGAGGCTTTCCTCCCACATAGCTGCTTTAAGTCTGGATGACATTGTAGATAAAGCTCCCTCCTCCTTCTGCTTTGCTAGATAATCTTGTAACTGAAAGACCCTGGAAGAAGCTACGATAGGAGGCAGGATTGTCTGGAAACAACATAAAGATTTAATTTGCAGTTATGGATGTTAAGAACCTCTGAAAATTAGCTAAAAGTCATAATAATATCAGAGGCTGCATCTGAGGAGACTATCCTTCCCTTTCCCTAAAGCCAAGGACAGCAATAGTCTCCTTTATCCTCAGAATAACACAGACTGTTTCATTAATACCTCTGAAACTTTACCGCTACCACACAAGTATCACTGTGGTCGGGAACAGCAAGTACAACTGACCATATCTCTCCTTCTTACTGCGTACTGTTTTCCACAAACATTCTATATTGTCCCAAAATGTTTCTATGAGCCAAGATCTTCAGAATAAGACTATTCAAAAAGCTTACATGAGGAAGAAATAAAATTAATAGCAAGGAAAATGAACTTAGTCTACAAGTTCAAAGGCACATTTATCATGTTTTGCCCCTGAAGAAGCTCAAAGTGAAATATTTGATTTAAAGCTCACCAGAATATCACCGATAAAGGTTTGTCTTGAGGTCAGTTAACTGGACTGTGATCCATATGAGGGTCCAGGATGAAGAAAAAAAGTATCAAGCAAAGAAAAGATGAGCAATAAAGAAGTGAGACGACACATTGGCTCTGTTTTGTGTCTAGAAGTGGCTTTTATGTTCACTTCAAGTGAAAGAAGCAGAGAGACTGAGGAACTTTCTGTCCTTGTTTAGATCCGTAAACAAGAGTTAGGTCCCTCCTTTCATGCTGCTCCAAAATGTAAGGCCTTCAAGAAATGAAAATAGGGCAAGAATGGACCATGAATCCAGCAGAAAGTGATGAATAATCTAATCAGTAGAGAGCGATCCTCACTTTTAAATTTGGAATGTGGTCCAGCTTTTAAGACAGCACAAAAAACCAACAGAAAACATTGCTGAACAATGAGGAGAAAAGACAAGTAATGAGATTACAATTCTTTACTCTGCTTTTGGGGCCATGAACATTAATATCTCTGCAATATTTCAATGCCTGTATTCCACCTGTTAGATATTCAGCATAATAATGCCATTATTTAGCTGTTTTACAAAACTGAGTGCTATTAATTTGGTTATCTGCAGGTGTGAATTCAAGGCTTTCAACAGATTAGATAGTATAATTCCAAAAGCCACTGTTAATTTCATGCCTGATAAAGTTGCACAGACAATATTCATTTTAAAAACTAAAAAATAATATACTTCTGCTGTGTACTGCTACTTAAAGTCAGCACTTCAAAAATGAGAGTCACCTTTTCAGGGCAAAAGGCCTGAGGAAATAGGTAGGAAGGCCATGATTTGATCATGTGAATAATCTTTCTTTATATCACAGTCCACCCAAGATGATCTAATGATGATTAATTTCTCTGTGCATGGGTCTTTTTTCTCACATTTCTAATTCCCACTCATCTTTAGATTCTGTAAGAATTCTCAGGACTGAGAATAAAAATACATTTGTTTTTTCCCTTCATTTAATCAAATCATATTTCTGAAGTTTAGCATTGGTGCAAAGAAGCCATGTAGCTGCTCAGCTGAGTGTAGCACATGGTGGCAGGACCCTAGGTTGGAAAAGTGGGATGAAAAAGTCAATCGTGTTACGCAGAAAAAACCTCAAAGCACACCCAACGAACTATACTGCTCTGCCACATTTTAAGCTCTGCAGTTCATCATGAAAACAATCCTAGGTGCACGCCCTTGTTTCCCTTAGGGGACCAGTCCCTTAAGACACAAGAAAGCTGTAAGTTGACTCTTGCACGAGTATGGACGCAGCATCTTGCACCCAAATCCAGACGGCTGGAGTATCCTCCAGCTCAGACATAGCTTCTATAAAGCATACAACTGCCTTGAATATTGAACTGTTCTTAACTATTTCCTCCATACAGTAACCTTCTTCCATTAACATGGCAGCATATAATTATTTTAGAAGAATAACAAATAAAGCATTCAAATTCTACTTGTGACTCAGTCTCAGTCCTGGGACTTCAGAGAGGCCGCAAGGCCAAAACACTGTGGGAGGAAGCTTTCTCCTTCCAATGCTTGTTTCACTTTAAAGTATTTTCTGTACACAGAAGTAAACATTTTTATCTTCATTTGAAATACCCCAAGTCTCTCCTTTGATGTTAAGTTAGGAAAGGGGTACACACTATTTGCTATTCACAGAATTTGTGCAATTTGGGGATTTTCAATAGCAATGTATTAGTTTTCCACTTACATCCATGTTAAAGCACAGAAGAAATACATCTTAGAAAGAACCGTGATTTAACATAGAAACTATAAATACAAAGGGAAAAACTGGAAATCAGAAAGATATCTTCTCTCTTTGTAGAAGAGCATCGCTGCTTCATCAGGTATTAGAAATTTCAGGAGCAGGGTGCCAAGTAGGTTGATATTTCTGGTCTGCTCCGGTAAAACATGTTCTGCAGAGATTTCTGGGATGGAGTGTGCTCACTTTAGTTTGTGGGATTCTTTGTGGTATTTAGATTAGTGCAGAAGTTGTTGATGTAATGTCATGATGGTGGTCTTCTACCCAAATCCAACATGTAATTAATGTGATGAAAAACACAACTTTTCAAAGAAACTTTGGCGTGCTTTTATGGAAGGGTATGCAGACCTTTAGAGTGTGCAGTACATATCTGAATGCAAATACGCATGCTTGATTTCCCCCGAGTGCTGCGCGAACAGTTATTATTACTGACCTGGAAATTATTCTACTTTCCCTGTTTGACTATTGTTTTTGTCTAGGTTACATGCATCCCTGAAACCAGATGTGCAATGCTTGATACATTTCCATTACTTAATATGATCATGTGCATTTATTATCTTGAAGTTTGAAGCACTAACAGTTGGTTTGTACTGTACACTTCATGATCTTTGCCTGCTACAATGACCAACAGGCCTTGTAAGACAAAATAGTGTTGTAAGGAATCGATGTCAAGTTAGCCACTGCTCTCCGAACCTCTTGAAACAAGAGAAGAGAAAATTTAGATTTTTTTTCTAAAAGATGCCTATGTAGATTTTACACAGGCATCTACCATGTGGTGGGGAACCAGAATTGCCTGCCAGTGTTAGCAAAGAAAAGGCTACTCTGGCCAGTTCTAATTCCATCCAGAAGAGTGCAGCAGTATATACCCTTACTGAACATGTCCTCAAAGGACAGGCTCAGAAAATGGCCAACCCTCCCCCCCCAAAAAACCCCATCCATTCCCTGCAATAATAGCCTGACATGTAAAACAAAATAAATGCCAGTTTAACAGTAAATTGATTTCTTTCAGTCACCCAGAAGGGTAATAGAAAGGGGATGGGGGTTGACATCAAACACTGGCTATTGCTCTTTAGCTCTGAAAACAGAATAATTTACTTTTTATTGCCATTTTGCTGTAAATGAAAAGACTGGTGATGGAGAAAATGATTGCTTCTGAATACTGAGGATTTTTTAAAAAATAAGGAATTAAAGGGTGGGGCAGTACAATGTAATCCAAAAAGTACCTTTGCAATAATCTTCCATAGGGACACAAAAAGTATTTTACAGAACTGGATTCTTACATATTCCGCAATATCACAGCATACATCCAAGCCTTTATTAGCTCAGTTACCCTCAACAATTTTCTTATGAGGTCAGAAGCTACTATTTAGACTAAGGCATAAAATACCTTTGCAGATCTTTGCTTACAATTAAACACAAAGTTAGAGTTACAGCTGGAGTTCTCATGCAGGTCTCCTGAGCTCCAAACCAGCTCAGTTACCTGTAGATAGCCCTTTCTAACCTCCGCATGAAGAATGCATCCTCAGAGCACGTACATCTGCTCAAGGGCACTAGCAAGAGAGCAAAGGGTATGTAATGCAGTGCTGGCAGCTCAATGTGAGAGGAGGCACTGGTTTTTGTTTGTTTGTTTGTTTGTTTCTTACAGCTGAACTGCAGGTTCTGAGTGAGGGGAAACCCCCCATCTCTTCACCACAGTGCTGCAAAGACAGAGGTGAGAAATTAAGACTGCCTTCCAACTGTCGCCTTACAAGCGTTTTTTTCTTCTATCATGACAGAAAATAGGGAAAAGAGGGAGAGTAGCCTTCCCAAGTGCAACAGCGGAAAGCGTAGGAACAGAGAAAGTGAATCAGAAAATACAGAAATTTTGCCTTTCATCTTCAGCATGCAGATCTTTCTCCATTCCTGCTTCATCTCCCACAATATCATCATCTGCTTACTGCCAGGAGCCATTCAGTTCCTACTGTTTTCTTCAACAAAGAAAGGTCTCCTCCCTTTCTGCCACAAATGATACTCTAAAAGGACCCCCTCATGAAAGATTCTCTCTGTGAATGGTGATAGCACACAAAAGTACACAAATGTCATCTGCATTAGTAACTGTATGCTCCATGCACTTTCACCCTTTGGAACCATCCTGTGGATGCTCTCCAAATTACAACCCCCCAGTTTCATTCCCAGCTACAGCTCTTCTTCATTCTTGTTTATGCAAGATAAGGCTGAGAAAAAGCAAAAGGAGCCTGGAGATTTTTGTCAAACTCCATAGCAGTGAGAGAAACCCAGGTGCCCTCTCCCACCCTCCTTTCCCTGGAAAGGAAGGAGATGTAACTGAAGGGTAAGGATGGGCACAGCAGAAGCTCTAGTTACTTGTCTTTTGTATACAGAGAGTAAAGACATGGTTTTTCGCTGAAGCAGAAAGGGGGAAGCAGAGTGCTGGGAAAGCCAGAAAAGTAGATTATTTCACTCAAATGAGTTTTTCCTGCATATGCCTAGGAAGGCAGAGAGGTTCACATTCTAAAGGGCATCAGCAAAGGCTGGAAGCTCTGTACAGTGACTTTCTGAAGAGAGATTATCCCTCATTTTTGTAGGTATTATTATCAAGCCCTGTGTTACTGTGCATATGATAGCATTAGGCAAGTTGTTCATTTGGAACATGCTCTATTCAAGCTGTTTGCAGCCGAAGAAGCCTGCATATACCTCTCACTTGCACATGGCCTCTCTATGCTCAGGAATCCAACGTAAGGTTTATATCATCCCACACAGAGGTGCAGATGTCTGCTTCCCAGAGCAGCAATAATGTGTCTCCTCTCTAGTAAGTTATGTTGTTTTCCTAGCGTCTCCTCTGAAGTCACTCTGGCTGCTTCTGGTTCTCCCATATTTCTATACACCATACACTCACACATTTTGTTCTCTTTGAGAGTTTTTGGCTGGAGACTGTCTGAATGTCATAACGTGTGTCTGTCCAGATTTTGAACTCGCCTAAGCTGGCAGAGCTCACTCAGAGTTAGCATTTTACATCTACACAGGATCTGTCTCATGCTACCTTACCAGCAAAGAGAGCACTTTTCACAGTACAGTTGTTACACTGGTCATGTAGAAATACAGCTGCCAACTAGCCATTTATAGTGGAGATGAGGGCATAGAAATGAGTAAAACTGATTTGCTCTTTCAAAGCATTATATTTTGACCTGCTTCAGTAAGCTAGCAATTACAAAGCGGTGTAAGCAGCCAACATGAGCCTATGCACTCACACATGTAACCTAAGATCCTTGTTGAGACATGACTCCAGTATTATATGCCCTGTTCCACTGAATTCATTGAAATTGCTCCCAACTTATGTTCCCATAAATGAGAGTGGAATTAGGTTTAATATGAATATGCAGCCCTATGCATATGCAGTTACATTATGTATTGATATATGTGTGCATATATTACCTATGCATAGAGTGCATATATATACATCTGTCATCCTTATAAATCAGCAGATTCAGATAAGATAAATAGTTTTCTAGAAAAGGACTTGTATAATGACTATAATTAAAAAGAATAATTTTGGAATTAAAATGAGAACTCAGATTGAAATCTTTTTGTCTGCAGTGTAAGTTGCTCAGTACAGACCTTAACAGTAGTATTAGTTGCAATGCAAGCATCCTTTTTAAAAAAACTAGGAAGCCTTTGCAGTTTATTATTGTGACTGAACAAATGTTAGGACTACCTGTTTCTGAATTTGAATGGATAGAAATAGGAGGTAAAAAAAAAAAATCCAGGATGGTTTAGTTCATCTTTGACAGTCATCTCACTGGTAGGTGAGGTTTATGGCTTTAGCATTTCCCAAGTCCAGAAGCCCAGCCTGCCCTTCTCATTGAAACCTAGTCTGTGGTAGAAGGTGTGCAGATAGAATGAATAGAAAATGTGTTAACACATCTTAAGAAACTTAGTCTGACACAAAACCTTAAAAAGTCAACAGGGAAGCTTCAAAAGTACTGAATTCTCTCGCTCATATCATCATATGACAGGGGAGGCTTGGACTTTTTCTAGAACATGGTGCTTCTAGGACCTATTTTCAAGCAGCACATCAACATCCTTTCCCAGAAAGTGGTAGCTAATTTCCACAGTCCAACCCTGACAGTTTCTCAGACTTGCAAGTACCCGCTAAGCGTACAGTCTTTGGTGACTGCCTCTACTTAAACTTGTAAGCTTCAAAAGAGTGGTAGAGATGCGAACTAACAGTAAGAAGAGGACAGCTTATGGAAATCCCTACATGAATGAGCAGAAATTATAGAACAAGAAGATTAGCAACCAAAGACTGAAGCAAAGAATCATCTCACACTTAAGACATGTTTGGATTGGCCTTAATTTATTGAAAAGAAAAAGTTTCCAAAAAATTGTAGAAGGATGCTGATACTCCTTATACTTCAAACTAATGTGACTTTTGCTAGAGACTTTGGCAAGCACAAGTTTGACAAACTCTTTTAGTACTGCACTGAGGAGTTAAAAGCAACTTCTCTGCTTATTAAACACATACGTCTGCAGGCAATAATGGCAAGAAATGCAAGGTCAGTTTTGCCAGTTTAGGATAGGAGCTACAGAGACAGAATGCAAAGGTCTACAAGTGCTTCTGTGAAGCTCTACACTGGTGCAGAAGTAGATGACGTGCTCACCAGAGAGGGACTGCCACTTCATGGCATTACTTCTCCTTTACCTACTTGAGAACACACATGAAAGCTGAAGTGTGCTCACAGGGAAAAAAGCTGACAGGACTAGAGCCTAACAGGGTGATGTTTCAACAGTACATTTGCAAGTTAGCAACTTTGTATAATCCAAGAAGTGCCAAAAGCATGGGGAGCTGGGGAGGGAAGGCAAGGGGANAAAAAGCTGACAGGACTAGAGCCTAACAGGGTGATGTTTCAACAGTACATTTGCAAGTTAGCAACTTTGTATAATCCAAGTGCCAAAAGCATGGGGAGCTGGGGAGGGAAGGCAAGGGGAAATGAAAAGCTGATCTACCTTCAGAAACATGCTCGCTGAGGTTACGTGGAAATCTCACTAGCCAGCAAACTGTTCAAAAGAGTTTTCCAAAAGTTTTCCAAGTAATTCAAAGCTGACTTGATCACACTATGAATACTTAATCTAACTTCAAACCTTACTTTTTATATCTTGCCTTACCCTCCCCTCAAATGGGGGGGATTGGCAGTAAATGCTGCTCTGAACAAAACCTATAGCCTGGCTTTCTCTACAAAACTTCTTTGATCCAACCTTCTTTCTCTTATTGCATTGTTGTCTCCTGCCCAATTCAGAGTCAAACTCTCATTTCAGTTTGGAAATGAACACTCACTTGCAAGCTGGATGGAATCCTTATGGGCTATATCTCAAACTCGAAAGGTGTTTTTAGTTTAGCTGCATTTCTTAAACCTATACTTGCTGATTAATCAGAAGCTGCTTGTGAACCCTTTTCAAGAAGGACCTGGCACCCTATTCAAAAATCCCTGGACTAAGTCCAAGTAGCTTAGCTGTTTTTTAGGCTTCCCTATTCAATGCAGGGCATCAAACAGGTACTTTCAGAACTAGTTTCTCCACTTTGCTGGGTTTTAGAGTGCATAACTTCACTAAAGATTCATCAGAAACAGTAACCTCTAGTTTTGCCACAGTTCTTTTCAAAGTACTTAGAAAACTGGAGCTACAAAAACAGATTACTTACACTCCGTTCAAAACTGGTTTCTGCAAATGCTCCTGTAAGCACTAGGACACTCATTGTTCCAGAGCAATATAGTCTTGCTACCAAGAACTATTCCAAATACCTGTATTCTGAGAAATCGGATGCCCAAACGTACAGAGTGCATCTGTGCCTTCTCCTTTGGAGCCACAGAAAGATGACAGGAACTAGGTTTTGAGGCTCTTGTTTTCTAAGGGAAAAAAAAAAGATAAATAAAAAACCAATGGAGAAACATACTTGGGTAGCAAGGGTGGGCATGTCCAGGCTCAGTTCAAATCTCACAAAGTTTTGAGCCTCCAACTGCACATACTTGCAGGATCACAAATGTAAACATCTCTGGAACTGAGCCTCAATCAGTAGAAGCTGCTTCAGCCTTCCAGACTGACTCTGAAAAGCCCCAGAAAGAATGGTACTACTATTCTGAAGTGAGGTTACTTCCTTCAACATCTGTGGTGAATATGTGATACAGGCTGCTATAAGCATCACACACATTCAAAACTAACAGGAGATGTTAAGCTTTGGTCCAGGCACATTGTGGTCATTAGGAGGAGGGAGCTACACAAATGTTTCATCAGATACATATGCTGCAGTACGGGTACTAAGGGCTTAGCCTATTCTGATAAATCTCCCATCCTGTCTAGATTTTGGAGAAATAACAAAAAAACACTTCCCATAATATAAGTATAAATAGGGCCCCAAATCTCTTTTAGCACAGTTCTCAATGATGAGATATTTACCTTCTGTTTAGCTGATGGCATTTACACTAAACACTAGCCTTGCCTACTGCACAAAGAAAAAAAAAAATCAATAAAATATCTGGCAACACTTATTACGTTATTTCTAATGGCTTGTTAAAATAATGACACTTCCTTATTGTGGAATAAGGTAGTACCATTGTCAAAACAGTGCTCTCTACAGATGGAATAAGTTTTCAGAATTTTTTTTTCATTAATAGTAGATTTTTCAAATCACAAAAGCCTACTTTTCTGAATCAACCAGAGGCATTATTATTTGTTTTTATTAACACATAGAAAATTATTAGAGTATACAAATGTGTTTCCTTTGTGGACACAGTGAAAGCTAAATTAATGGGCATTACAGCATTAGTTTACATCACACTGTTTCAAAAAAACCACCATTTATGATTAAACAAGTAAGTTTATATATATATATAAAAAAAGAGCTTGAAATAGCTGGATATAATTAATTTATACTATCAAAAGGCTGGGAGCAATTGTGTTTCCTATGATTGTGCCCTTTCCTTTCAAACCATGATATCCACTGATATGAGTTTTCATAAAAAAAAAACCAAACAACAAAAAACCAAAAAACAAACACCACCCAACTCTCCCCAAAAAACCCAGAACACCAACCTCCCTTGAAACACAAAAGCACAAAGCAATGGCACAACTTTCCCCAGGCTAATAATTTTTCCTGACAGCTTCAAGCACAAATGGATTATTTTAAATATCACATAAACCTACTGTAAATTAAAAAAATAGAAGATTACTTTACACAATGCATGGAAACCATTTCTTGTGAGCACAAACATTTACAACTGTGTCATGTTTTTTCCTTGCATAACCCATACTCACACACAAACCAGTTTTCAAAAGAATTAGTGAAATATTCAGTCCACTTGTTTCTTTTATACAACATGAAATGGTTACAATAACATAGTATTTTTCAGAATAAGTTAAACATCAAAGACATATGGCAATAGCATTGTACTATTCTTTCTACATACATATGAAATCCAGAAATTCAGTCTATTTTTATTCGGTCACAAAAATGAATAAAGACTAAGATCCAGTCATACTGGAAAACTAGACTAGTTCTAGAAACCACAAATACTGTAAGCGCTTTGGTATAATATGTACAGATTGTGCTGTCAGTATCATGCTTGCATACTAGAATTGATCAATGGATTTCAGCTAGTGAATTAAAAGGGGAAAAAAAGCTACTGTCAGACTTGCTTTCTTGTTTCTTTTTGGAAATGATTCAGTCAAAGAAGATGCACCACAAGTGCACACATAGTATTTGTGTGATGTGATTACAAATTAAATATTAAAGTGTTTTTTAAATACAATGCAAGACCAGTCTTCTTAAGTGCATAGAACATAATGCTGAATACTGTTAATTACAGGGACAAATACAAGGATATTAAACATTTTAACAGATATTGAACAATGTTATCATAAAAAAGGTGTGAATAAGCATTCTTCTACTGTTAGAAAGATCAATGGTTTTTTCCCCACCAGTAAGAAAAACAGTAACTGCTGAATCATGAAAGATATCTACTGCATCCATTTTATCTCCATCTCTGTTCCCCGCTTCCCCTTCCCCTTTATTTTTCTCTAATTTTTAACAACAAAAAAATTATCTTCCTCAAAGTGGAATTCAAAAAGTGCATTTTAAATTAAAGAATTTACTTCCCCCCCCTACTGTATGGATGCATTTGCTGTGGTTTAGAGATTTTAGCTTAACCTATTCATTCGCTCTATCACTACAATTTATGAGAATGTCTCAGATTTATTCAGGCAATGCCACCAAGTTAGATAGCCCCTTCTTTTGCAAAGCAAATGGGTATTAAATTCTAAGAAGGCCAAAACATTGCAATCTTTATTCAAGTGAAAAGCCAACTTAAAGAGTAAGGACTGCAGGATTTTCAGAAGATTTGGACCATATGCAAAGTCTTCCCTAAATTTGTATTTTATCTTTTGGATTTTGTGATATAGTAAGCTGCAAATACCATGTTCAACTAATACTGCATGTCAGCTTCAGATTAGGGTCTCAGGAATGAAACAGTAGCCCCAAAACTCTCAACCCAACCAGAGGATACTCATTCCAATCGTTACTCATTTCTTACACAACACAACAACTCATTTAACATGTAAACACAAGCAATGATGGTTCTCATTTGAAACTCTTATTGTTGGCAAGTAATACTTTACAGGTATTAGAAATACTTTAGTTAATATCTCCATATTTCCCCCATTTCTAAGATGCTTTCTTCTTCTTAGAGAAGCTTTAGTTATTTAACATCAAACCAAACAATTGCACAAAAACTACAGCACCAGGCTTTGCTAAATGAAACGCAGAGGAGAAAACTTGACCATGGTTGTTGAGTGGGCTAGAAGTCAAACAAGTTTAAATAAAAACACATTCCTTAATTGAAATGATTAATTCTTAGCAGAAATAAATGAAGATCAGCATGATCTTACTGCAGGCTAGTTGGTGACCCAGCCAGACTTTTGTGCAGATTAGGGTTTTGACTGTGCCTGTTCCGACTTCGAACAGATGAAAACATTGTGTTGCAACCTGGGACTTTACATTTGTGGAGCTGGCGGAGATGCACAGTTTTGTAATGAGCCCTGAAAGTTCCTTTATTACTATAAGTTTTTTGACATATATGACAAGTTATTGGCAAACTGGAAGGTAAATTTGTAAAGTTTTGATTAGCTTTCTCAATAAAAGTACAGTCTTGGTAGAGTTCATCATTGGGCATTAGGCTCGGTCCTTCACAGCTTTCATCACTATCATCCAAGGGCATGGTGCATATTTCACTTCCTCCATCAGAATCCCAAGAAGAATGAGCACTGCTCTCAGATTTAATGCTGGAAGTAGTGCTTAGATCCAGAACAGCTCCATCATTCAATGGATCGTATCCATAACTCTCAGAACAGGGTTCACTAATTTTGCTCATTGGAAAAACCAAGCTGCCTGTTCTGTTCATTCCTTGGAAGATTACAGAAGTATGTCCAACATGTTGTTTTAAAGAGACATCTTGACAAAACTCCTTAGCCATGTCTTTCAAGAGGTATGTTGCATTGAAATGGTTGTTGAATTCCAGTGTATCTTTAGTCAGAAGCTTATGATGAAGATTTAGGTTTGAACTATGTCTAGAAGAACAAAGACAAGCTTAGCAAGAAAGTGTTTCGCCTCACTTAACAGAAGTTTCATAATGATCATTAACAAAGAAAAAAATCAATATTTAATAGCATGCATGAACTGTAATACTTCTAATTTGACCAGCTGCCATACTGGGAGTGCACACGGATGATTTACACATGTGACTGGGTATCTGAACTTGCTTGCGCTGGCATATATGAGAAAAAGCTCGACAGAAATCAATGTTTCAGATTCTCTCCTGCATTGTGGATAGCTGTCTGCTCCACTAGATCTAGTGCTGGGCCTGAAAGAGTTGGGGGAGAGACTACAAACCTTTCTACTGAACTAACATCAGAGAATGGACTGAGTGGCGGAAGAAACAAGATTCTTTTCCAATGGACAAAGCAGGAAAGGACTGACATCTCAGTCTGCAAAAAATACTGATGATTTCAAGTATTGTAACCGTGTGCCAAGATGCAGCTGTACACATCAGTACAGAGCTTTTCCTTGACAGGAATTTCCTTGAAGAAAGGAATATTGCATTTTATGCAACTTGCAGTTTTCAAGTGGTCATCTCTGGATTCAGTTGAAAACCACCCAAACATATGAAATCCCTGCTCTTCACTGAATACTATCAACCAGCTCTCTGGGAACTTCCAGGCTCTGGCCAGAAGACTCAGTTTATTGCAAGACAGGGAAAATGTTCATTTTTCCCCTTGCCATCATGGTTTAGTCCAAACTGTGAACTGTTCAAAAGGCCATGGAAATATTTTGCACTTGCAGCCACAGCACTCTATGTTCAAGTCTAGAAACTTCTGTAAAACTGTTCCACACAACTACTGTTTTGCACAAAGCTTGTGAACTTTCCTGTAAGTTAGCTTTTTTCTTTAAATAAACAATCTTCCAAAAGCACCTACATTAAAACTTAACTACATATATTGGTGTGGGAAGGAATTTGAGGCATGCAAATGCAAATCTCACTGCTGGCCTTCTTTCCTGTGGCCCATATCACAATTAGTGGAGAGGAATTCACATCTGGGAAGATGCAGGCAGCTGATCAGGGTATGAAGCCCTGCCAGCAGCAGATGAATCTGTGCATCTCAGATGCAGCAGCCAGTCCTCAGAGACTGGCTCGTCCTCTCTCTGGACTGCATCAGCTGCCTCCAGTACTCCTAGCAGATTACAGACAATCTAAACCTTGTGTCACTACTATCCAGGCATGCTTTCTGCAGCCAAGAGCTGTTGGAACACTGTTACAGGAGAGTCAGAAAACTTACAGCATTTAGTCGCACTTTACCAGGTTTGTTATCTACCACTTTTCAATCCAGATACATAACTTATGGTCAACAATAAAGCTTCAATTCTTGTTTCTCAGCCTATGCGCATAATAGGCTGAAATAAAATGATTTACAGCAAAACAATACTGCAGCTAACAGTGAACTGAATTGAGATAATGATATAGTTTAGGAATTAGTATGTAATCTCACATAAAAGCGCTGCCAATGTGGATACACAGCAGAGAGCGTTAATTCAACTAGTACTGAGTAATGTTAACTTTGTCCTGACACAGAGCAATCTTGCTTCCCTTACGAGCTGTTCCCCACCAGTCTGTTCAAAATCCTCAAGTAAAGATTTCCTGAATTAATCTCATTGCTTTTTCATTAAAAAAACACTGTATACATTAAAATACACATGAAAGTACATATTAAACATATAAGTCCACACATGCATCTACTGGAAAATTGCTGAATTCATACCCTTGTGGCTTTCCCTTTATGTTCTAAAGTATTCTTTCAACTACTGCAGTCTTTATCAGTTATGAAATTTTCATGGCTTTATTTAGTACCTCGTAGTCTAGTGGAAAGGAAATGTTTCTTTCAATGGATTTTCATTTCATGAATGTTCTGATAAGTTATCGTACCTGTTATACGAGGATACACAGAAAATCTTTGCAGGCTCCATTCCTCAAACACTCATTTTAATTTCAAATTAGTCTCCATTGTGATGGTAAAATAAATACAATTTTGTTTATAATTTTCTTACCTGTCTCGACTTCTACGAGAAGGGAAAGCAGCATTACAACCCTCAACTGTGCAAATATGCATTTCTTTGAGATGTACATTTTTAAAATGCATTTTTACACTGTAAGGGTTTTTAAAAGTCTTCTTACAGATGTCACAATGAAAGCGGCTTTCTTCCTTCTGAATCCCTAGTGCATGTTGACTGACATGATCCATATCTTTAGAGTCTTCAAAACAAGGAATGGCAGCACCCCTGTTTGACAAAGCGCTGAAAAAGCCCCCGGTCAGCAAGTGGTGTTGCAATTCAGGGCAGTCATTTTTAGGAATCCTGCGCTTTGACTGCTCTTTAATATACAGGGGGGGTTCAGTCATTGGTTTTATAACATCATTGTGGTGGTGTTTTGGATCTTCATACATTATCTCATGGGAAACTATTTTTAATGGTTGGTTTTCTTCTGGTTTAACCTCTTTCTCACAGTGATGCAATTCATTCTCAGAGATATCCTTGATGTATTTGTTATTTGGTGCAAAGACAGATTCAAAATACTTTGGGCCCTCTACCCCAGAGACAGATTTCCATGAATTACCTGAATGGGGGTGCTTTTCCACCCTGTCGGTCACTCGATTCTCTATCTTATGCTCACAGGTCTCAAGCTCTCCATCGCTTACCACTTGCAGACGTGTATCATCTTCAGAACTGGCAACATCACTACTTTCATTAGGTGTCT
Source organism: Eurystomus gularis (assembly GCA_013400335.1). Taxonomy (NCBI): domain Eukaryota; kingdom Metazoa; phylum Chordata; class Aves; order Coraciiformes; family Coraciidae; genus Eurystomus; species Eurystomus gularis. The sequence continues at coordinate 570,201 of VZZY01016710.1, forward strand.
CAACAGCTTCTTTCTCTATCTTAATAGGCATACTTGATTTACGAGATTTCTTCTTGGGTAGCATGTCAAACGGCAATTCATTTGAAACAAGCTGCTCTGGTATTGAGGAAGAAACAAGAGGCAGAGAAGGAAGAGTACCTGGAGTATTGGCAAGCTCAGCTGGTGTGACAGGACTACGATAAAAAGGAAGAACAGGCTGCACTGTCTTCAGGTTTGGAAAGAGGACACCATTCTGTCCAATACTGGGAAATCCAGCCTGACTCTTTGCATCTGTACAAGAGCTGGCATAGCTGGTAATAGTTCTGCTATCTGGAGTTAAAATTGTAAATTCTGTCCTTTTACTATCTCCAGGTCCAGCAATGGTCAAGCCATTTCTTAGATCTTTATCCCTGTTATTTCTGTTCATTGGCATATGGAGTCTGGGGTTAGGATTTGCACTATGGCGATTCCGACTGCGCAAAGAGCTAAAAACCATATTGCAGCCCTCAATTGTGCATTTGTGCTTTATCTTCAGATGAACAGCGTTGTAATGTATTTTCAAAGTACCTTTGTCATAAAATGTCTTTTCACATGCAGTGCAGAAAACACGCCCTTTCCTTGGCCCAGCGCCATTTTTTTCAACAGATTTCATTTTGTTTTCTGGAGATAGTGCTGCCATTTCAAGCTTTGCTGCTGTATTATGTGAACTGGAATCACTTAAAAGGGCATCATCTTCTGTTTTAGTGGTGACATCTGGACCATTTATGCTCCTCTCATTTTCAACCTGAAATGGTGCAGAACTGGAAGTTAAGAAGCTGCTTTCAGAAAATGGTATCTGAACATCTTGTTTAGTTTCATTGCAATGGTCTTGACCTTGCTCAATCAAATGTCTTTCTGGTGGTGAACCTATCAAAGGTGGAGGCACTGGACTGAAAAACTGGAACGGCAGCATGAAAGCCATGTTATTTACAATATTCTCAAAGGGATGAATGGTGGGACTCATTTTGTCCAAGGAAGCAGAAAAATTAGGACTGTGTTGATTGCAGCTCTCAATGAATGCCCTAATATCCAAATTGGCTGTTGGTGGTGGTATTATGATTGATTGCCCTTCTTTCTCCTGAATTGCCATTAACTCTACAATGGACTTAGTTTCTCCAAAACGAAGAAACTGCTGCAAAGTGGCCAGTTCTTCTTCAGTGGTCATTATGCTCCAGTGATCCAGCACCTTTCCTGAAGCATCCTAAAGCCAAAAATATATAAATGAGTCAGTCATTAGTTAAGGCAAACAAAAAAAACCGCTTCCCCCAGATCTCTCATTTTTTCAGGGACTAAAAATTCTCTAGCAAAACAATAAAATTATTGTATCTAATGAGAGATTAATGCCAATTCTGTGATAACTTTCTTCCAAAATTTACCACAATGGGGATATTTTTTCTTTCTGAACTGTAACACTTTCCAATAAACTATTTTTTTTCCACAAAAATTAAGACACATCATTTGAACAACAGTTAGTATCATGTAAGTACAGACAGCAGAGATGGAGCAATCAGACCAAGATTTAGCTCCTCATTTAAGTCAAGTATTCTTTCATTGCAAGTTTAATAATCTTCCAAGCAACTAAGATCAGAGAACAAATGAACCTGTATTGATCTATTGCCAGTGTTCACAGAGCACAGCTGTAATTACACTAGAGTGTTGGAGTTCTTTCAAACTCTAGCTATGCCTAACTTTTCCCAATAACTACAATAAATATTTTATCACAGAACATGTATTTGATGGCCTACTGAGATTTTTCACAGTGCATGTAAGAGTTTCTAAGATGATGAAGAACGTAACATTATAAATTTTTCATGTGGTAGAGGTTCAAGGTAATTGATTCCATATTTTTAATCCTAACACTAAAAAGCAAGATTATCAAGACCATTAAATATTGATTCGTGTCATAATGTAAGATCATAATGTTACTTTACATAAAAGGTAACTTCCACAGTAGCAAGGACTAACATCAGTGTAAGCACGTAGGGCCCAAATTCATCCTTGATGTAGCTCCAGTAAGGTCAGTAGCACTACACCAGGGATGAATATTGTCCCTGGTGTTTAAAATGATGTCAAGTTTATTTGTCAATGTATTATTCTGCTGTATAAAAGTAAACTCACTGTTTAAATAATTCTAGAGCAAATTCCAGAGCCTTTGCTTTGATACATTCCCAGTAACTTTTAATCTTGGCTTGCCTTTGTTCATGCATTTGAGCAAAATAGGAAGATTTCATTTAAGTCTAACTAAGCAGAAAGCAATGATAAAAAATCCACCCTTTCTTTTCTGGTGCTAATCTTGTACAAGTCTAGTACTAGCTTTCAGAGGTATGATGCTGTTAACATTGTGAATCACTGATAGGATTAAGCTAGAAAACATTTTAAAATACTACTTAGCTATCATATTTATATTTTAAAAGTCCATCTAAATACCTGTAGTACATATCCACGTATATAATCCTGTAGCGTCCAATCCAGAGCATGGAGAATCTGTATCACTTCTTCCTGCTTCAGAACACTGAAAAGCCGATCTAGCAGAATTTTAAGGCGCACAGGAATGGCTTGGGTTCCATACAACATGAGGCTACTGATATCAAAGACAACATTGGATTGAACTATTTCTACCTGGCTTGATGGGTAGAGGTTGGGAATCCTTAACTTGCTCAGGGCTGAAAATAAAATCACAAAATATAAATAAACTTGAGTCACAAGATATAAATAAAGTGGAATATAACTAATATTGGTGGGGGAGGGGGGGCGGGGCAGGTGAGGAGTGACACAAAAAGCATGCATAAAGCATAATAAAGAGGATCTTAGAAGGTTTGATATAGATTTTAAGAACAAATATTACCATGTGCCACCCATCCATGCCGGCATTGGTCACATTGTCGCTGATTTATTTTCCCAGGTTTGAAACACTGACAACTACAGTTCACAAGAGTGCATCGGATAGCCTGGAAATCAATAGAAAGGATGATAGGTAATACATAAACACCATCTAGACTTTGTAGGTTATACATATACCATACACCCACAAAATCCAGGCAAAACCTGAGTTATTCAAGATTACCTCTGCTTTAAAGAGAATCAGTCACCATCTAGAACACTAGACTATTATAGAAGCAAAATATTTCATGACATAGGTAGCAACACTTCTGTAGATTTAGGCTGAAGCACCTTTTTAACAATAATAAAGTGTTGTGCATTCACCTACACTATGATCTTCATGTAAGATTGCTTTTCTCAGGAAGGTTTGAAAACAAAGATATATAGAGATGAAAGTCCCACTCTAAGTTTTGCTGGAACTCCATACTGCAATATAGGAAGTTCTAATGTGCAGTGCATTAGCTCTGCATAGATGCTATCCCTTACACATAGCAGTATCCACACAGAATACATTTAACCTGTCAAAAATACAGAGTTCCTAAACGCTTCTCAGTGACAAGGCTCACCAAAAAGTACACCAACTCCTCAAGGACTATAGCAGTCATATTTTGTAACAGAAATGCTGGAAAGGTAAGAGGCAAAATAAAGCACACAAACAGATAGCTACCAGTTGCACAGTTCAATTTGTGCATCACTTTACTCTCACCAAGGTCATCTATAATGCAGATCATATTGCTGTTCAGATATTCCTAATCAACAGGATAGTACAAACTTGCTTCCTGGAATATATGTTTTCTTTTGTATGTGCCCATCTGCTGCAGAAGGCAAAGAGACAACTTTGAGGTCCTAATAAAGCTCCACAGGGATTGCTATAGAGCAAAGCCTTTGTAGGATTCTGTATTGCTTAGATCTGATACTGAGAATAGTTCCTGCATAAATGGAATATTTATTAAGGGAGGGAAAGTGAAGAAATTAAAGTGCAGAAATTCTGCACTGGAATAAAAAAAGGTTAGATTATGCAATTGTAACATGTTTGCATTTTTCTGTTTTTAAAACAAAATGTTTTACATTTTAAAGTACAAAGAGGCAAATACGAAATAAGGCAAAGTTATGCCTGCTGCTGGCTCCTACTCCTGTTCCTAGGGTCTTATGCAAAATGGAGACTTCCACTACTTATAAATACCCATAGAAAAGCAAGCCAAGACTTGAAGAAAAAGGTAACATCTTTTCAATGCAGGCATCCCCACACTGGCACTTTTAGAAAACATGCAAAGAAACAACTCTTTGGACAATCAGGCTAAGGAAGATGGACACAGGAAACGTTGAAAATGAAAAGGCCATTAGAGGAAGGTAATTTTACTGGGGTTTGCAATGGGCATTTCATTCGGCTTGAATAATTTGACTGACTCAGGGCAGAAGAGCACGAACAGCCTACTGCAAACAAGCACATGCAGGACATTTGGATGCCTGGTGCTTTACGTGGCTGGATTTGGGCTGAGTAGCTGGCTTATCGAGGAGTTAGCTTACATGCACATCTCCAAACTGCAGGGACTTGATGCTGAGATTCATCTTTATTTGAAGGATTGGAACAAGTGGCAACAGGGCTATTGAAACCTCTGAACTGCTTTGCCTTTAATCTTTTAAAGGAGCCATTGCAAAATACTGAATTCTTGAGAAAAGCTCTGTGCTCCCCATAAAGTCATAAAACACACATCAATATCATACGCAGGGTGAATTACTTCACTTTAATGGAGGATGTATTTTCACTTAGATGCTAAAATACTTTCATGTAACAATAAAAAGCCATAAATTTCTTATGGAAAGGTTAGGAAAAAGATGTAGTTGGTTACTGATTAATTTCTGTCACAAGATATCAATAATACAGTTCAAGTCTTCTACCTCTATACATACATAATATTCTGTGACTTGCACAGACCGAACCCCTTCCAGAGGCAAGGTGACTAGATTCGGTAAGCTACAGTACATTCCATGAATGCATCTTTTGCAGTCCCTCCAGACAAAATTACAAAAGAGCACATCCTTTTTCTGCAAGAAGTAGCAGAAATATGCACAATGAAAAAAGCTGTCATGATAATAAGTTAATTGAGATTTCAAAATTTTTTTCATTCCTTTTCCTTTGGACATGTTCCACAAACCACTGACCTTTAAAACTATTTTTTTCTTTTTAATTTGTGTACTTAGACAAGAAAGATATCCCACAGAAAATTTTGTATTTAATATCTTTGTGTAAGGTTTTTCTTCTGTATGGTACACGTATTTATTTTGTCTTCCTGTATACATGTAGGAGACTGCACATGATAAAACCAGAAAAAGTAAGAGAACATTTTGGTTTACATATCTGAAAGCGGCTCTTAGGGAGCAAGTTCCCCTTCTAATCTAAACAGCGTCTTGGTCCCCTCTCACGGCAATACGTGACTGCTTCTGGACACCACTCTTCAATGCAGTAAGCTTGCATACTGGTAACATATACCCTCAAATCAGGGATCTGTTGCTGACTTAAAAAATAATTGGCAAGAATCCCTGAGAAGAAACAAGTGTGATTCTTGGATTGGTAGCATATCCCTCCATTTGTGCTTGTCAGCGCCTGTGTCTCCTAAAACTTTTCTAGCAACATTTAGGTTAATATATTCCCAGAGAGTATATAATATGGTAAAATTAACTTTTAAATTAATCAGTAAGTCACAATTTAAAAATCTTCATTTATCATTCAACTTAAGGCAGTTGTAAAAGAAGCACTTTTATTATCTCCCAAGTTAACTTATATCAGAGTTTAATGAAGAGAAATTTAGCAAAACTTCATGCTTGTCTTTTGCCTGTTAATCCTACTATCCTTAATACGCCTATTCTAAGGTACCATAATTATATCAAGTCTTTTAATGAGCTTTATTTTCCCAACAAGTGGAATGTACACACAATTTCATTCTACAGAACAAAGGAATTACTTTTTATATTACACACATATAAAGCTTCAAAATCGTAATTAAAGGATTGGAAATGTAGATGGAAATGAAAGTGGAATTTTTTAGGCGCAATCCTTTCATTCAGGTCTATTATTTAGTTTAATTTTCCAGAAACATAAGATAGATGTTTTTTAAAAAAAGTAAAACTTATGCTATTATCAAGGATCTTCTTATTGCTTTCCAGTCACTCACTCACTCTCTCTCAAATGGATCTTTCCAAATCCATTATCAGCAACACTTTCTTGAAAATCCTGATCAAAATTGTCTGTGGTTTTACCAGCAGGACTGCAGGAATCTGAACATCGGATTTTTGATACAAGTGATTCCTCATTATGAGAGAGACAGATTAACCATTAAACTGGCCACTGAAAAACATCTAACTACTAATCACTGAAAGAGAATTCTTAACATCTGTTGCCTGAAAGTCATGACTGCTGACATCTTTTTTGCCAGATATTGATGTGGGTTCGATTATACTTCAAAAGTCACTGAGCGTTTCCTTGCAACCCACTTGCAGCCTTCACAGCTAAAGAAAAGCACAGGCTAATGGGACAAGTTCATCCTGATTCTGGGTATATAATGAGGCTCCATTTCCTAAAGCAAGTTTGAGATATCTATGCTGTCCTGAGGCCTTTTGGGACCTGTACTTACCCGCAGACTAACAGTAGGTTTAAAAAAATGCAGCAGGAGAAGAAGGGCAATATAACCGTATCAAATCTCATCCAGTGTTCAGTGGATTCTGGTTTGACAGCACTTTGGCTTGGGAAATAAATTTAAAAGTAAGTAAATACTGAAGGCCCTGTCAGGGCCGAGTTAGGGATCTCTGCTCATGCCAGAAAGCTGGTCTGGCTCTCTGCACGCAGGGAGCGCTGCAAGTGCAGACACCACTGAAATGGAACAGCAAGTGCCAGAGTACCCTGCTGGTATTAAGCATCAACAGTGTGCAGCTCAGCACCCTCATTTGTTTCTGGCATCCAAAAAACCCTTGTCTTCTCTGAACAAAGCTACCCCTCACTTTAGACACTGCTGGTTTTTTTCACGCTACCGCCACCACATGAAGAGCAGGAGAGCTTCGCTGCTCCACAACGCGCGTTACTGACAAAACAGTGTAATTGATGCCATGTTACAGTAACATCTTTCAAGAGCAGGGATTACAGTTTCTATCACTTTACACTGAAAGTTTGAGGAAAAGACAGGAGTTACATGAAAAATGTGTGAGAGAAACTGTCATTAGATGAGATATAACAGATACCACTTTTCATGTTCTTTATTTATTTATTGAGGGCTTCTAGCAACAAGCCATATCTCCTATGGCCATCTCATCTTCATTTCCCACAAAAAGTAATGCCACTGAATATATGTAACTGCAAGATCCCAGTAGAGCACATATCCTACAGGAAAGAACTGGGATGTGTCCCATTTGTGCAGAACAGACTTGCAGTGGCTCCACAGTCAGAACACTTGTGGAGGAATATGCAAGATTTATAACAGGGGAAAAAGATCAATTTGTAAAGCATTAGGATTTTTTTTGTCTGCCAATCGGCTAAAACATGAAAGCCTTTTTACTTCCTGGAGTACACATAACAATTTTCTCACTAATTATGGATAATGCACAGAAATTAAGGAAATTAAGCTCTCTTTTTCTTTATAGGAATAAAATGAAACATAGGACATACATGTAGTTATTAGGATCTATTTTCTTGCTTGCACCTTGTAAAAGATTTGCAAAGGAAGTAAAGGGATGGATACATTTACCATCTCTTAAATTAAAAGTACAGTCCACAGCTAAATCAAAAGCCAAATCCAAATCCGTATGCATCTTTCGGTAAAGAAAACAGTAACTGTACGTGAGTGTGAAGTTGCCTTCCTATCAAATTTGTTTTCTTTCTTGTTTTTAACTATTATCCATGGGATTTCTTGTGGCTGCAAAGTTTAAGTAAGTCTTCCTTTTTCACTAGCCAGTTACATTTGATAACTTCTGCACTGGAATCTTTTGAACAACCACTGAAAGAAGAGAAAAATTAAAACCCCCTTATCTTGAGCATTGCTCTCAATGCCATGTTTTTCCACATCACACAATGAGCAAAGCTTTGCTTTGTCCATTTGTTGTCAGGCAACTTTTGCCACTTCCCCTTGGGATATATTCCACTGATAAATAACAGCGTCTGTCAGTTCTGTCATGATTTAAAACAAGTACTGAATTTACATTTTGTCCACCTTACTTTCGCTGTATCACAACCCAGCTGTGCCTATCTATGTCACAATAATATTTGTTTTTTTAATCTAACACACACATTTGTATCCACCCCATCTACTCAATAGTACATATTTAGCCTTGTGCATGTTCTTCCTAAACACAGACTTCAGTTTTTGAGACTTTGCTGAGCTCCCTGCAGTTTACTGTAACTAAAATATATTCCAGTATATTCCAAGTACAATCACAAAAAGTGTTGCGCTGCTCCAGATGATGCAAGTACTTGTTGAAGACACAGCCCAACAATTACACCTGAACTACATGTTGACATCACATCTATTAAGAGTTTAGATTAAGCATCTTGCATTTCTATTGTTCCTTGAAAGTTTCAACGTATTCCAAGTTTAGTAAGGCTATGAATCCCATCTGCCTGTAGAAAACATTAGGAGGGCCCCTGCAGCATCTTCAAGGAAAGGCTCTGGGCCATTTTCTTCTTCCTGACATGCTCACTTCAAAGAGGAAACAGGATGCCTGGAGGATGGAAACCCTTTGCTGCCTGTAAGTAGAGCTGGGAGGACACAGGGAATGGGGAAACGCTCCCCAAGCAATCGCGCACTGAAATGCACTAAAGTGTACAGCTCTGCCAGCAAGGCCCCTTGGAGAGTTACTCTGCACAAAGTAGACTTGGCCCAAGCTACCACTTGCACGTGTTCAGCTCAGCGTTGTGGTGTTTCCTTCCATCATGTGTGTAAGGATCTCAGTTCTGGCTGAGGTCAGAGCTGTGGTGGTAAGTTACACACCACCGGCAGGATACGTACACTGCCTGCCTTTCACAACGTGAGCCCTTGAAACAGAGTGTGCATTTATGCCTACCCAAGTACCTTTGGTTGTTGCAAGTTCTGCTGTTTGCATACTAAAGTAAAAAGATACTTAAGACTAAAATAAATAACTGTATAAAATTATTAAACCAAGGAAAAGGTCCTTATAAGATTTCTAATTACATCGAACCGGCTGCACACCATTTCCACAGGCTCACAAAAAATGGTTGTTACAAAGTAACACCTGCCCCTAATACAGTTATTTAATAAACATAAAAAGCAACAACAAACATCCTTCAGGAGAAGCAAACAAGCCTTACAGTTTGTTGTAACCAGAAAACAGTCTGATATCTTCCATATTTTCAGCTTTTAATTAAGTAGAGAAAAGTTGCTCACGGATGGGACAGAGTAAACAGCACTGACCAAGGAGCTCCGACCTTCTCCATTAACAGACACGTTTGAAATGCTAGCCCTAGATGATTCATTTGACAAACTGCTTATTAGTAAAATAATTTAGCAAAATTCTTGTCTCCTGCTTAAGAGAGCAACAAGGAGAGAGATGGGAGAGATGGAGATGGGCCGCAACTTGCCTTTTGCAGTGCCACTAAACACAGTTACGCTCACATCTCTGTTCTTAAATCCATGACGGCTCCTCAATAACTGAGCTGGTTTTCATACACACCGACCAGGTATGCTCCTACCAAGCTGAGGAGGTGCAAGAACCTTTGAAAAACCCAGACAAAAAGCTTTTGTTTCAGAGGCCAAACATAGATTTAGGAGCTGAACTTAACACCTATTGTGCTGAAAATTTTGGCTGGTGCTGATACCACTCAACTCCCACTTATCCCTGCTCTGTGGGGAAATTATGTTATGATTTTTACTCCTAAAAGAACACAGAGGCCACAAGTTGAATACATTTTCTAGATAAGACCACAGAATACATGCCATTAATTATCTGGATCCCTATGTATATATTAATATTGTTTATTTGGGGTCAGATACCAAAACTTGACCTCCCTTTAAACAGCCACAGCCTGAGAATCCACATAAACACACGATTTACAACCCAGATCCTGCAGCAAGTTGCATTACCCCATAACACTCTCCCTCAGTGGGGCTGAATAAAGTCAGATTTGGCCTAGAATTTAACCAAATCTCTCTCTTGTGGCTGCAGCCGAGCACCTTGAGCTTAAAATGTTTAACTGTCATTGTAATAATTGACTAAAACATCCTCAAAAACAGCCAAAAACTGAGGGGGTAGGGGTTGAAGTGAAAAAGCTTAGTAAGATGGAATTGAAATTAGGTAATACCTTCACATGATGGTACCACCCCGTCAAATCAACCATGCTTGTGGATTTAAAAGACAGTTTTAACTGGCTACTGAATAATGGAACCGTGAGTCCACATATTGCCACTTTATTGAAAAGGTTTTCTAACTGAGAACAGACCTAAGAGCAAGGATCTGAGATAAGAGACTAAACTAAATACAGACTCAGAACCCTACAGCCAATTTGGGCTGGGCAGCAGCTCTCGCAGCTAACGGAGAGGAGCTCTGGGCAGTCTCGGGCAACGCAGCTGGGTGAGGAAGCAGAATGGAGCTGTTTCTGAGAAAGGCAGCAAGCTACAAGGCCAAACTTTAATCACAGCATAACTTGTGGGATGAAAATCACTCCTCATGCATGTCACTTACCCTAAAGGGCCCCTTAGGGCAACTCTTGTTAATGGCACTGTCAAAATAATTATAAAGAGAAAAGAATGTGCGTGTGTGTGTGTGAGAGAGAGAGCGCACACTCAGGCTGCTACTCTTTAAACAAAAAGCACTGGACAGTAAAACTTCATTTTGCTGTTCAGCAACGTGCTTGTAGATCCCTGGGCTTACGCTGCCATTAATCGCGCTTGTTACCAACAGGTGGGTGCTGACTGACAGCTCGGTCCCACTCGGGCACGCGCTCCCATCCTCTTACCCTTTGGTTTGGGAAAGAAAACAAGTACAAATTGAGGAATGAAAAATGTCACATTGTCGTTATCTTATAGTTGTTATTTACTTGTGATTCTGAAATAGCCTAGAGTGCTGCAATTCCCATGGCGTGCCTGCCCCAGCCTGCCTAGGTCAGGAACATTTTGCTGAGTATTAAGCAGTGCCTATCATGAGATGTTGAAGTAACTTCCCTTTGTAATACATTTACAGGAAAAATTATTCTCATTAGTGCATTTCAAAAACGAGTAACAGATTGCTGCATACTGATGAGAAAAAACTGCTCAGGCTTTAGGGGTAAAGACAAGTCACTGGATAGCAATGGTGTGAAATTTCTTATGATCAAGCAGTAGATGCTATTTAATCTGGCAAATCAATTGTGCACATACTCTTTATCTGTATTGACACGCTGTGCATACAACGTTAAATGCTGAAATTACAGACCTGTCCAAGAACTGAAGTTTAATTAAATACTTAACTCCAAGCCCTATGTTAGCAAGAAGTGTTATAAACACAAATGCAAAACTATCAGAGAAATGCAGAATAATAGTATAAATCAGCTGCAAGCTCTTTAAAGTATCTCTTTACTCTTTACCTAGATGTGCACGATATGGCTGAGTTACTGTTTCAAAGACAATCCCAACTTTTTCAGTTCCTCACACCTCTGCCTAAGTCTCAAGTCCATTACACATGTACGCATAATTTTCTGCCTTTTTTCCTTTTAGAGACATACATTAAACAACAAAAGAAAAATAACAACTCTGAAATATTTAGCATTACACAATTTCATCTAATGCATTTTCATAAATTTTAAACCCAAACACTATTTGTACACATACAGATGATACTATCTATGGTGCTGCAGTTACGCAATATTTTACGCAACAATGCAGCTCCATTGGTAATTTCACAATTTAAAACTTAGTATTCCTTTTTATTGAACACAGGTGAGGAAATTTTTAACTGTCTTTCAGACATCAGTTACTTTCAAATGAAAAAATACCCGTTTCTCACTGCTAATCAGCTATATGTGCAATTTGGAGTCAAAAGTTTGCATTTTGCTTTTTATTTTCTTCTGTACAATTTGCTTAAAGAAACAATCCTACTATGGTTTTAAAGTGTGGAATGAAAATGTCATTTCTCTTAACTCTGAAATGACTGAAGTCTGTTAGAGATGGTCACTTTTCCTCACTCCCTCAGCAATATTTCTTTTTTAAGTCTGAATATTGACATTTCAATCCCAAAGCAGATTTTTCAGATAGCAATTAGCAACAAAATAATAAAGAAATTTAAACTAAAAAGAAGAAAAGTGATGAAGTTTGCTGTAAAACTTCTACTGTAGCATCTGCTAGGACAAAAACTGCTGGCTCGCCAGCACATAAGAACTGCGAAGAGTTCCTGCAACACTGAAGCCAGGAAGCGCAGGAGATGACCCAGAGAGCCAAACCAATAGCTTTTCTTCCCTGCATTTGGTGGATGTTTTGTTGGAATAATAAATTCAAGATCCATACCTAAATTTTAGTTCAAATCTGCATTAAAAAATTGTTTCCTAACTGCTAAATCATACCAAAAGTGATTTAAAAACATATACGTAGCAACAACTGTAATCTGAAACAAAATAAGAATGTTTCTGTTCTGACCAGAGTTGTACTTAATATTATCATAACGAAGACTTTATTACTGAAAACAAAATAAATCACTGGCTTGTTTGACTGGAAATGGAATGACACATCCAATGTTGTATGAACAGATTTTTTAACAATATCATGAACAGGCACAGCACTTGAACAATGTCAAGACGTTTGGTATCAAAAGGCCAAACCCTGCTGCAGCCTAAGTAGGCAGAATTTCATCTCGGCTATAGTAAAGCCCATGAAGTGGTCCCACATTTGTAATAATTTTTCCTGTTTCTGTGAAGATTTAGCTGTCCTGCAGGTTTGGATATGTTTGCAGATACCATTATTTTTAGAGTTCTAAATAGGCTGTAGATGGTTTGTTAGTTCAAAGAATAAATAGAACAATTACTTTTTAAAAATCAGTCAAGCAAAAATTAATATATTACGTATAAATTTTCCATAAGATTAGTTACTTTTTACATGTTCACCTACTGTTAAAATAAAAGTCAGATTAAGCTGTAAACTACTAAAGCCTCTAGAGTTTAATTCAAACAGAAATGCACAATTATGCTGATTATAGAGTAAACTTATTAGCCTTATACACAGCAGTAAATAGATCTAATGGAATATATATATGTTATGTCTCTGAAAGTCCGCATTTTTTCCCTTTCCTGTAAAAAAAGCAATTAGAAAGGTATTCTTCAGTGTGTATTGTTCTAATCACTAGAACAAAAGAAAACCAACACGCACTGTTGTTAGTAGTTAAAAATAAAGCTAGTCTGACTTTGCACCATGACCCAAAGTGGAATGGGGCTCCCACCTCCCACTCCTCCAGCATTGAGAGCTGAGCCACAATGTCAGTGTTTTCAAACCGAAGTACAGAAACAGAGATTCTTGTCTAACAATGCTTGCATATTTTTCAGCAAAATGCAGTAAACATGAACGGTATTTTCCAAAAGGATGTTAAAAATAGAAGCATATGATCTTTTCCCACCTAGAGTTGTACCCTTACAATTAAAGACTATTAGCTGGCATCCCTTTTAACCGTCAAACTCAGACAGTGGCAGTTCTATAGCCACAAAGAGAAGCACTAAATGAGAAGAACATGTTACTACACTGCATTTGAGAAAGTTTGGCTCCAAGCTATGCACTGATTAATATCAGATCTCCTTCTTTACTTGCCTCTTGACAATCTTGTCACATCTGGCTGACAAATCCTTACAAGCTTATCCAAACCAAGGCAGCCCAGATCATGCTCCGGGAGTAGCTTGAAGGAAGCGGCAACACCAGCCATGCACTGATGTGCCATCATGAAACTAATGAAGCTGACTTCACTTGCAGACTGCAAGAACACGAAGAAACACAACATGCCTCAAGGTTTTGCAACATAACGCAGAGTTAGCTCACCGAAAGATAAGACAAACAATCAGCTCCCGAGGTTCAAGAAGCCAAGTAGTTACATGAATTACAGAAATTTCTACAGAAATCGCTTAAACAACAATCTCGACTAAATGAGCACAATAAACTTCAACTTCAGATCAGATGTGAAAATTGACTGCTAAATGTCTTTCAGACAATGGTTTGTTTTAAATTAAAACAAAACTAGTTTATTTCATTTTTCTCTCCCACATCCCCAAAATATCAGAATGTTGCCCGGCTCTCAGGTTATTAAAACTGAAAACCATTTGAAAAAAAAAAAAAGCAGAGGTGAAAAAAAATAGTGTCACTTTTTATCCATAGGATTTTACAGAAAGATAAACCACAGCCTGTGTGCATCAGTAGTCCTCCCCTGGGTTAGCGATCTGCCCTCTCCTCATTTTTAAACCAAAGATTTATTACAGAGGACTGGAAGTATTTGGCCAATTAATAAACCAGAAAGTAAAATGTTGTATCTTAAACATATCTAACAAAACCTCATTATGTATGAGCTGACAATTAAACCATGTTTATTTTTCTATATGATGAAAAAAGATCAAAATAAATTAAATAAGCATCTTCTATTCTGATGCATTTAACCTCTTAATTAGCAGCATATATTTAGCAAAATAGACACCCCCCCATACACACACAAACACACACTCACTCGCCCTCTCGCACCCCCGAAATACAGACTGATCCTGGAAAAAGAATTACTGGCCTTATTTTCTGCATGCTACATAGTCAACAATAAATTGTATAAAAAGAGCATACACTAGACTTCACTTTAGTCATAATTTCTAAAGAACTTCATAGTGAAATTACATTGTTATCTGCTCTCCAGTGCATTTATACATCATGATAATGATAATGTATCTGTTTAAAGCACTTGACTCAGAACACATCTGAGTCACAAATCACAGATTTTATTGCTATTAACGTATATTACGGACTTGTACAATTAAACATTGTCAAGTATTTATGATTTACATGCTACTACTTCAATTGGAAAACAATTACACAAGTGATGGCTCTGCTTATTATAATCAGCCTGCAATTCTGCATGACTTACTGTAGAACAGAAAAGCCATACAGTTGTTTACAGTGCACAGCAGAAAGGAAACCAGGATTTTTTACATAAACTAGTTTTCTACTTTCACAGTATCTCTTCATAATTAAAAACTGGAGAGTGCAGCTCCCTACAGCTCTCCTCTCCATTGTTCATTACCCAAAACAACACCATCGCAAGATTTTTTTTTTTCTATCTCCACAGTGCATAACCACAAGTAAAAGTTGCACAGTAAAAATACACATTCATATAGAACTGCAAAGAACTTTCCTTACCTCAGACATTCTTACTGTGCTTATGTTTCCAGAGCTATAAAACAGTTTCCCATTCCCTCAGTGAGTTGTACAAAGAAGTACTGGAAACACTCCTGCCTGTACAAGTACTAAGGCAGAACCATCACACGCCTCTTTACTCTTGTCTGACTCTGAGCACCTCAAGGTCTGATGTATGCTCAGGCTGTGCACAGGGGAGTGAAATAAGATCCTCCCCCTTGGTGTTCTCCAGACCTACAGTACGAAGTTGTGTCTGCCTCTCACCTCTGCAGCCAGCTCTCACCTCGCTGCCCCGGAGCGCTGAGCTCCAGCGTGCTCCTCCAGTCGCAGGGCAGTCCCCTCACAGCTGGCTTGAAGAGGGCATGACACTCATCTTTCACAGAGATTTGATCAAAAGGAGTCACGGAGGCTCGAGGCGCTCCTAATGCAGTGCGAGGAGATTCTACCTCTGCTCTGGCAGCCTAAGTAATGCATTAAATCAATGCAGCTGACCTAAGGCCTATTACAGGGGTTTTTTTCTTCTCGGCGTGTACAACTATCTGCAAATAAGCTGTGAGGTACTTATGATTAAAATTACCTATTTTTTAGCGTCAGAGTGTTGTTTTTCAAATTGCAGCTGCTCTGGGTTTGTTGTTTTTTGTGTTTTTTTTTTTCTTTTTAAACATTTGCAGGTTTCAAAGGTTCACTGAATGGGGTGTGTATTTTTTAAAGTTAAAACATTTCCCCCTATCAACTTACTTTTGAGTTAGGGCTGAATTTTATTTCTTTTTATGAAGTTGAAGCTTCCTATTAAGAGAAATACAGGTCATAAAGACAGGCGAAGAATTACTTTCCAGTAATTGGAGCAAAATCTGGTTTCAGTTATTCAGGTGTTGGGTTGCATTCATAAGTTAGAGCAGGATTTTTGTCATAGTAATTTCTCACCTATTTAAAAGAAACCAAAACAAAACCTCAAACAAAATACTTCTCCACTCCTCTCTACTTCTGCCTCCCATAGATAATTTCTTGGCACTCTTCTAACTCAGGAATACACTATACTACACCCAGAGATATACATGAGCAGGTTGCATCGAACTCAGTGGGAATCCTTATATGAACATACCAGGACAATATTTGACCAGATGAATACCTGTAATCCCAAGGAAAGGCAGGAGGAAATAAGGTAGCTGTAGGGAGAAGACAGCTAACACATTATTGGTGGTTAATTTGTTGTCTACTATTTGCTAGATAAATGCACAATGCTTAAGGAAAGAACCTAATACACATTTTATTAAATACTGGAGTACAGTTAATGTTAACTCCATGGCAGTAGCTGGAACCAGTCAGTGACTCTCTGATCCCATAGAGCATGACATGAAACATACGCTTTCCCTAAATCCCTAGGTTTCTCCACCCTATAGCTTACTTCTCCCACTGAGCTTTTGAACAACACTGAAAAACAGGGGGAATTTAGTTTCATAGTAGTCTGCCAGATACTCCTGCCAAAAACCACTGAAGTGTGGGAAGAGTCAACCACTGATGGCTGCTTGGTCCTTCCCCAGCAGAGCTCTACATGGGGGCTACAGTGCCTCCTCTGGTCCCTGCAACATGCCAGGGTACTTCTCTTGGGCACGCAGGACAGTTACAAACAGATTACCAGTGGTCTTATAAGCTTTAGGAAAAAGTGCTTGAAAAGTCACAGCCAACATCATGATATTTGAGGTGATTCATAACAGCAGTGTTTTAAAAGTATACGTTCTGTTATGAGGACAAAACCTACCTGCCACCTCATGGTGATAACTCAAAGCCAAAGGCGCACCTTGTTACTAAAATCATATTTCCTTCTTCGTGAAGGAAGTAGTGATGCAACTGAAAAGGGCTCTACATGATTGAGAATTCTGCAACAAAAGTGGGAAGAGTGGCTTAAGATTACATAAACTTTGTTGTTCTCTGAATTGACTTCAAAATTATAAGTGACTAAAACTTAGATGTGTGGAGAGCTGCTCTCCCCTCTAGCCAGTTCCTAGGAAAAACCTATTTACTAGCTATCTGCTATTTGCCTGGAAGATGATAATTCTTATTAAATGTGCTTACTACGCATAGCAAACAATTTAAGACCAATTTACTTTTTTTCTTTAATTAATTATCTACTAACAGTCTTTTAAGCATTGTTTTCATTATTTGAGCTTTTTCAATGAATATTTTATGGGAACATATTCATGCCTTACTCTTTTTAAACAAGTCACTATTACTGATTAGCAATTTTTCAGTGTTTTACTATCTGTGCACCTTTTAGTAAAACCCAACAATCTCTAGCATAACGTGACACGTGTGAGGCAGTTTATCTACAGGTCAGCTTCAAAGAAATACTGGCACATGAACAGCATTTTCAGTAATTTCAGCTGATTCATTGTTCATGTGTGCTTGTACAGAACAGTTATCAAGATGTGTCTTGAAGAATGACCAAAATGGAAGCCAGCGGGTGGCTTCAGTAACTCCTCTCCCAGCAGTAAAATCTAATGGAAGACCAGCTTCTTGTGGAAAGAAACTGGCATCAGGACATGGCACTAGACTTGAGCCAGAGGTCTTGGGCTTCATTTTGGGCTCTGCCACTGAGATGCTATTTGTCCTTGGGCAAGTTATTTACATTCTGACTTATATTTCCTTGCTTCTGTGTTTTTTTTTGTTGTTGTTTGTTTTGTTTAAATCTGTGTTGTTGGCTCCTTGAGGAAACTCTGTTCTCAGGGACAGGGCTGAGGGCAAAGGGAAGAGGTCCCCAGGCCTGGACTCCATGTAAGTTGTAACGTGAATACTTCGAATCACAGTGTAACAACGCAGCCCAAGGAAAGCTGCTCTCTCCTCCCACCTGCCCTAGCTTGTTTCTTCTTCTCCTTGTCTCAGCCTGTGTGTTCAGAGCAGCATGAAAGTAAGGGGATGCAGGGCAGATTGTGAAGTGCTAAAACTACTTAACGAAATACCAAGAGTATTCATAGTTTTGAAGTGACTATAAACAAAAAGCTGCTGCTCTTACCTGACTCTATTATCTAGGATGCTTAAAAACTGGATATCAATTCTAGAGAATCACTACAATGAGGCAGGAAATGATTTCTCCTAGCTTTTAAATTTCAATCACGACCTGATTGAAAAAAATAAAACTCTAAAAAGGAATATCATTACACTAACCAAGCACCAACTAAATGTTAAGAGTAGGTTTGGTCACTGCTGCAGCATTTCCTAGGCAAATGGGCACATAACTTCCCCAACCACATGCTGCCAACTTCACACTTCCACCAGAGTGAGCTGCAAAACAGTGTTAACCTCCCATGTCCTGCCTGCTTGGCCTGGATTCCAAACACATAATACACCATGTCCCACTCACTTAGATCAGTGCTGGCAAAGATCTCAGTGCTAATTTAATGCTCTGCTCACTTATCACCTCAGAGAGATGTGTGGATTAAGTATTTCACCCCTCCAAAGACATGTGAGGTAATGGTCAGCCCCATGATCATAAAGATGGGCACTGGATCACCTTTCAGGCAGAGAAGCCAACAGGAGTAGGAATTGCTGTCTAGGACTGAAGGGACACAAGATTTTGGGGAGGCAGGAGGGCAAAGAAGAAATAGACCTTGAAAACAAAGAGAACTGAGGTCCTGCCAGCAAGACATAAACATAGTTGTGGGTTTCAAACAGCTTGCAAGCCCAACAGTTTTTAAAATTCAACAAACTTTTACACACAAAGATAAAAATGGTTTTAAACTTAAGTGTGCCACAGCATAGGTTTTGAGCACTCAAACGACAGATAGGCCTGCTAATGGCATAAAGTACTTCATAAAGTTTCTTAACATCCGTGGAAGGTCAGGTAGGGCACTCCAGTTCTCATCTAGGCAGACAAGCTCAAATCTCTTGTTCAGTATTCATAGGTAGGATGATTTTGTAAGTTGGCCCAAGCAGATACTACGGAGCTATAAACTGTCCAAAACTGTTTTCCACTAACAGTTTAAAGAGAGTTCAAATGCTGATCTCTGTCTGGCTATTTACATCCCCTTTAGTGCAACTAGACAAAAAGAACACAGTGAAAATAAGAAGTTTATTTAATACTATCTGCACTGATTTTTGTCTAACTATTCACTATGTTACTTTTGTTCAGTAGCTCAAAACAGCAGTGAAGGTAAGCGAGCACTGACCGTTACAAAATGCTAATATTTAAGGTAGTGTGTATAGCAGACTCAGAAAGACATCACCAATACCAGATGGTACCACTGATCCATGCCCATGAAACAGTGCCTCTCCACTGAAACAGGCACCAGGATCAAGAACCCCTGCAGTTAACAATGATGAAAAGGCCTGCATGAATAGTAAGTTTCTTTTTGACATTTCTTAATTACTGTTTTATTCTACAATGTATTTGTCTTTGAAAAATTTGATCCTATAAAAGTTTGACATCTGCTCTTTTTAAGGTACATCCTTTTCAAGGCCAGTTTCTCAGTGTGAATGGTACCATATTTATACAACATAGCTTAACTAGGCATTGCACTAAAGAAGATTTTTAATGTAAAAAAAGCTGGGTTTAAAACACATTGCTTTAAAACGTGAAACAGAATAAACCAAAGGACTTTGTTTGACTTCTCTGTGCTAATCACTACATTTGTTCATGTCATATCTTATTAATCTCCTTGGTAACTGAGGTGGTCCTGTTGACGATCCTTCTACCAAAGCCTTCCCCTGCTTCCAATGATTTCTGTAATTGTGCATTTTCACTCCCCAATTTTCTTTTTTTTTTTTGCTTAAATCTTTTGGAGATGTCTTAGGCTCACCAGAAGGGATACACTGCTCCACTTGACTTTTTGATAGCATTAGCACACTTCAAATATTATTCTTTTCCACTCTTTTGCTTTCTAAGGTCTAGCTCCCTTTAATGTTGTTTTGCACTGAGCAAATGAGACACAACTTTAGGCATATAATTGATGATGAACAGATAAATACAACATCTTATCTCTCATGTTCTCTAGCAGCAGAGTTATTCCATTGTTCATATATGCCATACCAGTGAGTTCACCTGGTTTTGTGATAACTGGCCCTTTCTCTTGAATGCTTAGAATTTCATTCTAGCACCTGATGGCATTTACAGAAACTCCAAATCACGTCTTTCCAGCATGCTCAATTTCACATTTTTCAACAGTTCTATCTGCTCTTTAGGTAGGTTTATCAGATCCTTTCAGAGAGCCTTACAATTCAGAGTCTTAATGAGTCCAAAACATGTATCTTCTCTCCAAGCAGCATTCCTTCTGTACTCTCTCCACCCTTCCCAGCTTTTTAATAAACACTGACCGAATGTGGAGCCTGGAGCATCCAGCTAAACTATTAGCCATTTGCAAACTCACTGGCTGTTCCTATTGTTTGTTCTCTGTCTTTTTTTTGCCAGTTTATAACATTAAACTAAACATTCAAGCATTACCTTTCACCTTCTTCCTTTGTAGCTTTCTACACTTGGATTTCAATAGTACAACCACAGAGTACAAGAAAAGAAATTATAAAGAGCTTACATAGTGACATTATTATCTGTAAAATGTTTAAAAAGCAGATCAACATCCATGAAATTCAAACTTCAAGAAGAGGGCTCCACAATCCAAATCTGTATTTGTAACTAAAGCTTGCAAACAGGCCAAAAAAGCACCAACTTTGAAGCTGTCTAACCCCTATAAATATATTTCTTTAAAGCCACAGGAATAGAAGCATTTTGTGTATGTGTGTATATATATATATATATATATGTATATATGCAGTGAATATCACATTTAAAGTGACTTGCCTGAATCAAAACAGTTTTAGACCTATACTAAAGGACATTTTTGCTCCCTCCTTCCACTCCCCTCTACCCCAGGCTGAGAAAGAAAACTGGCTTACCCATTGGCTCTGTTCTGTACTCTTTCAATTTTTTTTTAAACTATAATGAAGCATGCAGCTTTCATCTAAACGTATGGCAAAAGACTGCAGCATTTTGTCCTATATGAATGCCATATGTATGCGATTACCCACCCAACTAGAGGTATCGCTCTGAAGACCAAGATGGGAATGCTGCAGCAAGGATGAGGTACCCAAGTGTTCGTGGCAGTGCTGCCCATCTTTCTTTGCATGGTCAGTCTACTTTGGGGTGGGCTTCCCTCAAAGTGTCAGCAGAGAATATGAACCCGCAAACATTTGGGCTATAAGAGAAAGGTGTTACCGAGTGAAATGCAATTTTCAAATACTATCTAATAACCAAACAATAGGAGGAGTTGGAAGTCTTCCGTTGTCAGGGATTAAGGTGGGGGGTGTATTGGCTACACATTTCCCTTCCTGCACAATTCCACTGCCAGCCCTCTCATCTTGCAAGTCCTGTGAGGAGTTTAAAATATTTAATTGCTAACTCTATTATTAAGGAATCTACTTTGTTAAACTGCAGCTCCTAACAACATTAAGTCTCTTAGAGCAAATCAGTTTTGATACTGATGTTTCTCGGAGGTGCAGCATTTAATCCTCAAATTACAATACAAGTTTTAACAGGCAGATTCCGTCTGTCACCGAGATTTAGTAATTAACAACAAAAAAAGTAACCCCCTTCCTAACATTAATGGTTTATCAAAGGAATATCAGTAATTTCAGCTGAGATATACTGACGAACCAGGTAGAAATACAACAGGGAGCCAGACATGTTTACACTATCTGATTGAAAGGGCTGAGACAGAATTCCAGAGACTTGGTGTTGTCATAAGAGGAACAGTCAGGAACCACGTTTGTGCCCCCAGGCCAAAGGGTGTGACATCAAGCCAGAGGTGTGTCAAAGTTAGAATAAAATGCCTCCCATAAAACTGGTAGCCACTGTTATTCACATGGTTAAAGAAAAGGAGAGTCCCCAGGGTGATGCCGGAAACAGTAATGCTGTTGGGCTTTTTTCCAAAGACGACCAAGCCCTACCAATACAGGAGACACTTCACCTACAGTATGGAGCTTTGTATTTATTTCACAGCCTCCAGCATTTTCCTTCCTTTTGGTTGTGGATTTGTTCCCCCCACCTCCCCGCCTTGCTCTTTAATACCAGGTAGTGGTTTTCAACCATTTAAACTATGGCCTATAATAACTGATGAGTAACACAGCAGTAATACCCATGGTGGCAATTCTGCTTTGTTCCATGGGAGTGTTACAGTATTAGAGAGATGACGAGGACATGTCTCAGTGGCAGACTGATAACATGAAAGATGACTTCCCTGCCTACATGTGTTGTCAAGTTTTAATCATAAACATCACAGGTTATAGGACATATCTTCCAGGCAATGAAATAAATCCCAAACATTCTATATTTTTCATTTTTGGATGAAAAATTATTGCAAAAAATGACTGCAGTTTATCTGCTCATGAACTACAAATTTCTGACCAAATGGTTGAGTTTAACAACTATGCCTAACGTACTGTTACAACTAGGACAATCAATGTTTGTTACAAAGACATATTTACCAGCTTTCCCACTCTGCTGAAGACTTTTCTTACAATTTAAACTTTAGCCAAAACTTTTATTCTCGGTTATCTTCCCCCATTAGTGACATTCCAAAAGGGTCTTCCCGAAAAGGGTCTGACTTCCTGGAATGGGTCTCCCATCCTCCACTTAGTAGATTCCTTTAAAACTGCCTCTTTTATTAACTTACTCCAGACATGTGCCTGTTCTTTTTATGTCTAAAATACGTGTTGAACTTTTGAAGTTTACCCAGGAGTGAAAGCAGAAGGTATAGCAATGTCCAGGAGTAGCATCTGGCTACCCCCTTCAACCGGGATAGCACATCGATAGCAGGATGGTTTGCGGTGAGATGTGTTTAATGGACAGCTCCCAGGTGACACCAGACACTGCTCCTGCAGCAGCCGCAATATCATACATCCTTGATTGAACTTTGATTAATTTTCCAGACTTTCAGAGCCTGTGGCAAAAGGATCCACAGCGGTAGCTGCAGCCATTAACTCCATCTTTTGTGATTTCTCCTTCTTCATTATGTTTGGGTCTTGATTGAACTTTGTTCCAAGTGAGTAGCTTTTGGCTATGGACAAGGGAGATAAGACTGTAGAAGAGAAGTGCAGAAGAATAATATGTGAAAAACTTGCACTGAAAGCTGCCTGGCTAGTTGGTGGTAGCTTCGAATACAGTTTGGTGATGTGAGTGGTGTTAAAAATGTTGGAATTCTGGCTAACACCAGTCTAAACAACACAAACCATCACTTTATGCAGCCATAGTCCAAATGTCTTCCAAGATCTGTGCAACAGCGGATGCTCTTTAATTACACTGAACAAATTCAAAGGTGCTGCATTCACATAATGAATAAAATTACCATTTCTGGGCAAAGCCAGAACTTTACAGAATCACTTGTTTATAATACATGAATAGTCTCAGTGGCTTCCAAAGATTATTTGCAGAGTGTGCTGCTAAGCGGTGCAAGCAACTATCCCATCATTTGTCTGCTCAACAGGACAACTTTACACTGCAGAGTTAATCTAGTGCCTGTTACATTATCTTATCCAAAAAAGCAGTTTATCAGCAGCTAGGACAGATCCTACAGTTCTTGGGAAACAACCTAAAACTAACAATACCTTACTGAAAATATTACACTGATTTTTTCCAAATAGTCCTTCGATGTTTTCATTACCTTACTCTCTACGTCATTTTTGGTCACTGAATGTCTAAATACTTTGCTAGTAAAGGGACATTTCAATTCTAAGGAGATTAGTTCACAAAAATAGGAAAGTCTGGTTTTCCTACTCTTTCAGTTAATGCTTGAATCTACCACTGCAATACGTTCTCAGAATCACTTACTTCCAGTTTTATTGCCTGCTGTTGGTATTTGCCAATGGTGGTGTATAGAAATGGTATGCAGAGGTGGCTGTAGCGATCTGTAGAAATTTTTGCCAGAACCTACAAATGCTGTTTAAAAGCCCCTTTCAGAGCTTGAAAACTGAAGTTAATGGATGGGAAAAAAATATTAAACTATTAAGAGGGATTCAAAACCCACTACGAACCAAAGATACACATGTTTCCACAACATCTGACACAATGGGGCTTTGTCCCTACAAGAGGCCTCTGGGCATTCCTGTGATATAAGCAATAGATTTGTGATATAAGCAATAGAAATATAGATTTGTCTCTGTGAAGCTTTGAGTTATTGTGGCACCTCCAATACAGGCAACCTTTGAAATAATTGAAAACCTGGAAATAAAAGCAACCTTTAAAAAATGAAATACATACATACATATATATAAATAAATATAACTCTTCCTTGCTTTAACCTTTTTATTCATTGCCAAGAATAGCTGGCTGAGGAATCGGCATCTGCCGTGAGCTCTCATTTATTTTCCGATGCTGCCTTGCCCCATTGCCCAGGCAGTCTCCGCAGTTCCCCTCCTCTCATCCTCTCACCACTTTGCCTTCCTCTGAACCCAGGATACAGAGCAGCCTTCCAGCACAGCGCCCTTCTCCGCTTACAGACACCCAGGCTTTCCAGCCCCTTTCCTCCTCCTGCCAATCCCTGGCTCACTGAGCTTTCTGACAGGAGACTGCTTACACAGAAATAACAGAATCTCTCTGCTACCTGGTATTTTTTAGGCAGCATTAATAACTGACTCATACTAGAAATTATTAGCTTAAATGTGTTCAGACTGAAACTAAACTCCTTGTCGGCCCAAGCTGCATCTATGTGAGTGATCAGCTACAAACTTTGGAAACTAAAGAACTTGTAATGTCTGAATGTTGCAACAGGTAGAAGCCATTCAAGAAACACAAAGTTGCTCTGAACGAGTGTTGTGTTGGCTACTGAGTCCTTTAAATTTTAGCACTCATGCTGCTTGAAATGCACTTGAACAAGAATGAGCCTATTTTAATGTGAGACCAGAGCTGCCCTGTGAATAACTCTGAAGCACTGGACTGGTTACCAGGGCTTTCCCTCCATTAATACCCTGGTTTAAAATAATAGGGGAATATGCATAGCATGAAAAGTGGAGAAGAAGGAAAGTGCTTCAAGACCAACCACTTTTTAGTGGATGCTTGGGAATTGCTTGGAGGAGTGCCAGGCCTAGAACAAGGTGCGAAATCATACAATTAAAAGAAGGATGGCAGGTGTAAAACAGAAGTCTCTTATGGAGCAGTGGTTTGGGGTACAGTATCTGCAGGAAGCTGACTGCCAGACGGACACAGAAGTGATTGAAGAAGGAGGCCTGGCGGGATTACCACAAGGAAGTAACGAGCCTTCAGGTATACTAAACACACACATGGTTTGTGTGACTGTTCACAAACCTCCTTTTCTCTTTTATGTTGTCCTAAGGTTAAAATAAACCATGCAGTGGTGGCAAGAAGGAGCCTGAGGCTCCTATAGAGAAAAGCTGAATGGTCATTGCCCTTTAGGATGTAAAGGCGACTGTACCTCAACAGACTGTATTGGAGCAGCATGGGGTTAATGGGAGTTCAGGATTACTTTTGATGCCTTTTTCAATGGCTGGGACAGGTGTCCCCTCCTGCTGAGGGTCTCCACAAGCTAAAGGACTTTATCATGCCTTTGCTCAGCCAATGTGACTCGTGTCGCTTGCTTCAGGAGAAGTGGGATCAAGCCCTCTGGCAGTAACTGGAGACATTTTTATTAGTCCAGCCACATGCCTTGTACAAAAGCCCCTGGCTTGTCATAAATTTTTCTGCATTAAACTCTTCACTCAGATATGGCTCTACCATATGCAGCTTGCCCAACAGATTATGAGAATATTCTTTTTGAACTGTCTCCTCTACAAGCAGGAGGTGCAGCTGGCATCCAGGCTCTGTGACTCTCCAGTAAAGGAGCACTAAAACTCTACATTGATTAGACAAAAATCTGAATAGAGAAGAGACACTAAACTCAACATAAGGATTTAGTACTTTCTTGTTTTGAAATCACTTATACTCAAGTGAGGCCAAGGTATTGTCAGCACTATCTTTATTAAAAAAACTGTTGCAATTTTAAGTAGAAATTAAATACTTGGTGTGATCTTTAATTTTATCTATAGTAAAGAAGGACCATTAAAGGAAATTCTTTTTTGTACTCCAAATATAATTCAAATCCTCATTAGTATAAATCAGTTTAGTTCCAAGAAATGCAATTTATGCCAGACCTGTAATAAATTCCATATACCTCTAAGGGCATTTTTTTCAAGTAATTTCAACACATTTTATTAAAAAAAAACCCCACCAATAAGACATCACAACCCTCACTGTAAGCTTAGCATTATCTCCCCTTTACAAACTAGGAAATTTGTGATTTACCCAAAGTTATATAATAAATCTGTGACAGAGCCAGCCTGTCATTCAGTCAGTTCTGTGGCTTCATCCTGCTCCCAAGAATAGCACTTTCCCCTGACCTCCATTTTAGCAAGCGAGTGACAATTGCTGTTCATAAAAATAGCAGAGTATAGGTACAATCCCTGCCTTTACAAACTCTTCCTCTATAGACTTTGAAAAAGATGTCTTTGTGCAGAACCATCATATTATACTGGCCAGTAAAGAGAAATAGCAGAGGCTTTGCAATACATCTATTTTAAAAAAATTGGCTTCTTTAGAAAGCTCTAAAAACTCATTTCTAGCCATAGAAATTGTGCATTCTGTTTATCAACATGCTTTCTCCATACTCCAAACCACATTATCTGGATGACATTCATTGTGAAGCATCAGCCTCACATAATGTGAAACACGTGTTTACAGGCAAGGAGGGATGCAAGCTACTTTTATATACAGATTTTGTCATGTAAATAAGCTGTTAGAAAGCCAGTTTGTGACAGTAACAGGGTTTGGTGCTTCTTTAGTCTAATTAGAAACTGCTCCGCATAGCCCCACCATTAGCAGTGGAACATGCTGCTTATTTTACTTACCAATTAAGGTGTTGGATTGTACCTAGCCGGTCATAATTAGAAAAATTGGCGCAATGAGTATAAGTAAACAACGGTTGTGATCAGGGTGCAGCAGATACCTGCTTTATTAACTCTCTAGTAAATAAGTGCAGTTTGAAACAAGTGTTTATCAAAGACCTGCAAACCTCAGGTGACTAACAACTGCACCCAGGACTGGAAACAACCAACTGGCCTCTTACCATCTATACCAGGCTCTGAACACCCAGCTAACTTTGAAACATGGCTGGCAAATAAAAGAGCCGATAAAATAACAGTAACCTTGGGAAAAGACAGACATCCATATTAAAGAGCACTTGCCCCTCTCTGAAATCATGCAGTTCTTTATCAGGAAGCACAAGTATCACTCATGCACACACCTCGGGAACGCAGAGGGGATATCGGGTCCAGCATCCTGCTGTGATGCTTTAGGCAAAAATCCACCCAATTATCAATGCCAGTACTGCACACTAAGCAGCTAGGGCTGCATAGCAGGGGTGACATTTGCACTGATCTCCCTGTAACTTAACTATAAGCATTTATTATTTTTCCCCCTAATTTATAATCATTGCATTTTTATAAACAATGAACTTGAGTTTCACTTAATATTAACAGTAAAAAAGTTGCCATGTTATTTTTCAAGTACAATTTGGAAAAAAATATTTGAGCAGCTCTTCATAATTGTATTTTGCGTCAAACTGCTTAATCTGTGTCAAAATTTTTTTTTCCAGATATCTTCATTAAAGTCAAAATTAAGCATAATAAGATTGTTAATGGTCTTAAAATACTTAGGTGACTTTTGTGTCACATTTGACTTTTTGCCCTACAGATGAAACTGCACAAAGGATGTCACTGAA
This sequence comes from Eurystomus gularis, assembly GCA_013400335.1. Lineage (NCBI taxonomy): Eukaryota > Metazoa > Chordata > Aves > Coraciiformes > Coraciidae > Eurystomus > Eurystomus gularis. The sequence continues at coordinate 598,192 of VZZY01016710.1, forward strand.
CCTGCAATTAAAAACCAAATCAACAAACCTCAACCATATGAGAGGAAGGCTTTCTTCTCCCAAAAAATCCTCTGGCTCCTCAGACAACAAAATCTACAGGCCCCACGATAGTGCATGCAGATATTTAAATTTGTCTTATTTCAGCTGCTGAGGAAAGGCATCACACAGACATTTGAGGGGCCTGCAGGCAGCAACTAAGCACATACCCACCCTGTCCCACCAACCACCCAAATCTAGCTCTGGAGAGACCAATTCTAGAAAAATGTTCTCTTCACAGCTTACTCAAATCCTTGCTTTCCCTGATCCTGCTGAACATGATCTCATTCACCAGAAAAAAAAAAAAGAACAGAAAAAAAGATGCCATTCTCAGCAATGTGTACACCTTCCCATGTGAGAACTAAACTGAATCCATATGGGAACTGAACTGAGACCTATCAACTTTCACTTCTACATGGTGGAACAGTTTCCAGTCATCATTACTGAGGTTAAAGCAAGGCAGTAATCCATCCTGTTTTAAAATTATCTGTACTATGTTTTGTGAAATTCATTCTGCTGTGCAATGATCTCATGGAGAAGAGTGATGAGCCACAGGTTACGTTTTAAATGCTAACATTTTATCTCTGTTTTTTATTTGTAGAAGATGTATTTCATCTCTATGTGCAGCAACACCAATACACTGTTGGAACAAATGTCACGTGTTTCTTTGTCCACTTACATAGCCATGCAAGTGATTTTAGGCACTTCTTTCAATTACACCTGGATTACCAATGATCTATTAAGAACAGGTGACAACAACAGGAGGGTGAACTTGAAAGTGAAGGCAGGCAGGTTTTGGTGAACCATTAAATACCTTTGTGCTTATGCTCACTTATTTGACCATCTGTGAAAGAAACAAGGGCCTCTATCCGCTGTAATCACTGCACTTCATATTTCCATCAGTAATAAGGTGAAGAAAGCAGCTTTTTAATGTCTGGAGACAGCAACTGACACTGACTACAAAAGTACACTGGAAAGGGACAAAGCACTGAAGAATTATACCAGTGATGTATTTGACTTGCAGGTTTGCTTTACTTATTTATTAGGGGTTTTTTTTGGAAGTTCACTTCCTGCATGCCTCTCAGCCAAAGTTCTTTTTGGTTCTATGTGCTAAAATGCACACACACTCCCCTTTTAAAATTAATGGATGTGCTCCAAAGCGCACCTCTGGGCAGCTGTTTGTACCCCAGAAAGTCTGCATTCTTCCGTCCTCACTTCTGTGTCTGTAAAGGCTGCTGGAAGGCACGGGCACCTGTTTTGATCTGCAGTGTCACATTAACAGGCAGATAACATTCAACCATAGATCCTTTTCTCAGTACCTGACAAAGACTGGGGACTTCATGAAACAATCTGACTGTGACTCATTTCAGATTAGCTAGAAGAAATTGGGGTTTTTGGCTGAGAAGTATTTGGAGGATTGAGTAGGAGCAGTGCCTGCTCTGCATACACACTGACTATTCTTGGCTTGCGGGTTTATATACAACAGCGCTCGTCTAGAGAGCTGCCTGTTTATGGCTGGGGAAGAGACCATGCAGATTCACCTTGCCTTGGTCACCTCTGCACAAGATTAATGCAATGCATTCTTCCTAGCTTGGCTGAAAGCAGAGCAGGTGCAGAAAAGCATCTGTTTTCCCCCAGAGCAGAGAGAACCTATGTGAGCAGGCAACACCTGCACACAGGCCATGTGCTGGGTTCCGGTGACTTCCTGGAGCCATTCATTGTGCTAGGAAAGTTTCTTCCAAGTCCTGTGTAGTTCTAGACTCAATCGTAAGTGATATCCTTGCACTGAAAGTACTGTCACAGCTATTAAGGTCTGCCAGGAAGCTCTTGCTCTAAGACTGAGGTAAGATCTCCTGAGACTGGCAGGCTCTCAACTAATAGTCTCAGCCTTTGAAATTCATTCCCTTTGGCAGCTTCCCAAAGCCAGATGCTAATGACCTTAGGCATGATGCAAGACCTTTTTATTGGTGTAATTTTTATTTTTTTTTAAATTACTGAGGTAGCAATGAAGCCAGGTATTTCTTACCTTTGGAGACAGTGTCCATTTTAGCACAGAAAGTAGCCTCCTAACTTCTGCAGAAACATTGTCTGAATCAATCTTACATGTAAAAAGGTCATTCACTCAGTAGCATTCAGCAACAGAAGTTTTTGAATGGTTCTTTATATAACCAAAACAAGACCTTATGATGCAAGTTTAAGCTCAGATACCCTTGGACTTACACACTTTTATTATACAGTTTTCTAGGGAACTCGGCCTAATGGGTTAAATGCTGACTTTGAACTTGAGAGACCTGGGCTGTATTCCCAACCTTATGCCAGACAATTGTCCAACTCTAGACAGGTGATTCCACCTCTCTCCTGCCCTTGTGCAATGGATTTTGCCCTATTCGCAGCAGAAGAGAGTACCTTAGGCTGCACAGCTAAGGGCTGTTTCAGAGCCAGATAGTCTAGTGCCATTGTTCCATTAGTCAACCTCTTGTAAAGTTTTGAAAACCATACCTTTGTAAGAGAGAAACTTGACTAAACTGATTTTTAGCACATCAGTTTTCTGGCTTCTCTGATAATCAGGAAGTGTCAGTAGAGGATATTCCAAAAGATTGTTCTCTCCAGGCTTCCTCTATCTTCAGTGCAGAGGGAGAGGCTCCTTCTGCAGGCGTTTCAAAGCAGGAGCCTAACACAGATACTCTGCATAGCTCCACACAGTCTGACACCTAGGAATGCTGGGGCCTAGGAAGATTAGCTTCATTAAGCATTGTATTTCCTCCCCTCCTTCTCTCTTGCCTCCAAACACGTTAAAGAAAATACTACCAAATCAAGGCAACGTCATAAGACTACAGATTTCTTAAATTCCCTTTAAAGCATATTTAAAATTAGATCCCAGTATGTAAATCAGTGATAAAAGCAGCGACGGTGACTGTGTGTCCGCACAAAGGAAATAACAGGACACTTGGATATTCTGTGGTAGATGAATTCTAGTTTGACACTTTTAAAGGTCTTAACTATTTTCTTGGATGAGCATTTCCTAATAAGTCCACAAATACTATCTATGAACCTTCTCAAAAACGAGTTCTTGCACAATATTTCAATCAACATAAATACCATTAATATAACAAAGCCAACTGTGACCCACTCTCACAAGAAAACAGGCACAATAAACAGGTTTTTACCTTACTGCGGGGAACTTCAGCTTCTAAACAGACTGAACAAGAAAACCAATACATAACAGACAATGAAGGACTCACCTACGTTTAAAAGAGTTCTGTAGTTTCAATTAGAAACAAAGTCACTGATGTTTTGCTGCCCTCCAGTTAAAAAACTTAAGGGAAATTGTTATTTTTGGGGTACTGTGCTTTGTTTTGTCATCTTGGCATTAGGCCATCAGCGCACAAATCTTCAGTGGCAGAGTTAAAGATGCTGCAGCACTAACTAGGAGAGCATAGAATGATGGAATGCTTCACACCACTCTTACAAGCAGGAAAAAAGAAATTGCCACTTTCAAGACCCATGGGAAGAAGCGAAATATATGTTAAAAACCTCAACTCTAGAGATTTCCACCTGCTGACAAAATCCATCTCTTTTGAATGGGTAAGTAATTCATTCAGCTCTGTCTCTCTAAAACTTCACGGGCTGCATCTGTTCATTTGCTTGTGGAACCTACACAGGTATCAGTACCAAGCTACAGTTAAAGGTTTGGAAAACAGCTATCACATTAGCTGTTATCTGGAAGTGAGGTAAGAGCACAAGCTCTACAACTGGAGCCAAAGGATGGAGACTCATTCTGCATTTCAGTGGCGGACTCCCGCTCTCTGTGCATTAAAGAAATGTAACCTCAGCTGAGCAGTGAGGTTACACTGACTTCCTGCACTCGACTGTGAGAAGTATCCGGCACAGTCTGCCACGCTAATGGTATTTAAGCTCTTTGCAAAGGCTGTCCCCAAAGACATGACTAGGGACTTGTCCTACCTTGCTTTTATGCTGCTGGAGGAGCTGATGTAGCAGAGGCAGGCAAGAGCTTGCTGCTAAATATTCTTTCTCTGACAGGCACTGCCGCAGTGCTCTGTAGGATTCTGATCAGTCGCACTGCTTTTAGAGCTCAATTGTGGATACTTTCAGAGTATTTCTAATGATCTATTATTAATTGCTAAGAATTACATTCCAGTCTTAAATTCAGAAGGAAGAGAAACTGTGCAGCTTTCAGCTGTCAAGGACAGTAATTCAGTACTTAAATCATAAGCATCAGAAGTTGTAAGTGGATTGATTTATACTAATTTGCACAACCTTGCTCATCTAGGTGAAATCTGTAAATAATGAAAGAAAAACAGAGAAAGGGCATTTGAGTAAGTTCGTATCACTAAACCAGCATATGTGTGATTAAATCAATGAAATAAAGATGTGCTGGTGGTAGTATTTTAGTAAGAAGCAAGGACTACAAGCTCATCGCAAAGTGGAAAGAAACTGTATTTGGAAGAAGTCAAATGAAGGGAAAAATTCAGGTTTGCAAGCCAGATCCTTAGTATACTTCAGAGTGGTATAAGACCACTGAGGTCAGTTAAACCATGTTGTTTCCCCACTGATTTGAGCTTTTGCCTCATGTTTATGCAAAAGAAAAATGACAATGTTAACTAGTTTGTAAAATAAAGGCCTGGCAGATCTGCAAAATAGTCTGCTGCTTGACTTTTTGGTTAGGGTATGCATTCCATGGCTGCATAAAGAAAAGGGAAAAAAAAGAAGAAGAAAAAAGAGGGCTGGAAACTCCACCTGGATGCTATCAGTCTTGCCCAAGTAAACAGTACTGACATTAGTGCTAGCCTGCTGAGTGGTACAGGTTAGGAAGGGTCACAAAGGCAAAATGGTGACCAAACGTGCCTTGAGGTAGAGATGCTCTGGAATCTGTCACAAAAGGAGAGAGCTGAAAGCTCATTTTATCTAGAAGTCATTTCATTTTAGAGTTCAAAACAATTAAAGACATTGAAAGAATTGTACAAACATGGATTATAGCAAGACAGAAACAATCTCCTTTTTCATATAAACATGCACTCAACTACATGCATTTGGTGTGATGTGTATTGTTCTTGAGATAACAGTGCAGCACACTCATAAAATGGCAAGGGAAAGTATGAGAAATACAGCAAAAAAACCCCCACTGCAAACAACCCAGGAAGTTTTCCTTATAATACTAAACAAATGCTTATACCCATGTAATACAACTAAGAATTTTCAGTTAAAAACAAAAAGGAAAAAAGCCTTTAAGACGCAAATGTTGTCACAAAAGAATTTCATTGTCATGTCCCAATAGCTAAACAGCTTTTTTGCTGAAGCCTCTTGAGAGAAACTTTCTTTTGACACTCAGCTTGTTTAAGGTGCACCAGAGAAATATCTATCTGTATGCATTTATCACTGGCTTGTAACAACTATTTCATGAGGATTTTTTTTCATATGACTTTAAGTTCACTTGAAAACCTTATTAAAAGAAAAGGGTTACAATAATTACTCACTTCAATTTTCCAATTTGTTTTCCTTCTCATCTGTCTACAAAAGCAACCCTGGAACTATACCTGGAAACCCCAACTCCTGAAAAATAAACTCTACTAGTAACACTTTTTTGTTAGAAAAGCTACATAGATGAAAGATTTCTCTTAATATCACTTCCAGTTCCCTCCCAATGCTTTAGTCCATACCAAGGAAACGGAACAAAGCACAAGTGATATCTGCACATGGCATTAAGCAACGACACTCCAAGTGTGCACATATATTGACAATTGTCAATCTACAACCAGGATGGGAGGCTATGGCTAACTCAGAAATGAAATGGTTAATGGTTAATCCTCTTCCAAGCATATTCAAATAACAGTAGAAAAAAGCGCCTCAACTCTAAAGTGAGGTTCTGAACTAATTTTACTTCTCCTAGAGCATGCCAGGAAGTGTATTACACACCATTGGCGAGATACCAAACCTGTGACTCTAGGGGGATGACTGAAAGAATCCTCACAATTCCACATCTTGGAAAGAAATTCTGTGCTAGAAGGAAAAGCTCTATAACACATGCCATCTGGTACCCTTTGCCTTCTTTTTATGAGAAGGGAGAAAAGAGAGAGGCTGCTTCCTCTTATGTGGACCAAGACACAGTGGGCCAAAACCAACTTCGGTTAACAGGCACAGAAAGAGCAGATCGGTGCTTTTCTCTCCCAGTTGCATCTCTGCAGAACAGACATTTCCGTAAGTCTCGGTATCAAATCTGAGTTATCTCAGGTTTATATCAGGAAGCCTATTATAATAACTGGGAGTGTCATTTGTCCCATTAATTGCAGGAGAATGGCATCTAATTGCATTGTAAATGGAAAGGGTTATGCTGACGCCACCGTACCTCATTGAGCTCAGCTCTCAGCTATTGTGTCATTTTCCCTTTAAAATGTAATTTGTAATGTCTTAAGTAAAAGTAAAACGATGTCCAAAATTGAAAAAAATCAAGTATTTTATTTAACCTTAAAATAAGTAAATAAAAGCTCAACCGAAATGGATATTATATCACATATAGAAAATCCAGATAGGCAATTACTATTTCAGGATTATTGACAAGGCATTTCAGTAATTCTTTGAGAAACACTCACTTTAATACAAATAAGACTCTTAACCAGATAACTAACAAACTGACTACCATTCATTCCCACTGCCTCAGCAAGCTGTCCTACCTATTCTTTATCCTGCTAGGAGTTAAAGTAGAAATGGCTACGAGCCAGCGTGAGTTAGCCCCAAGGAAATTCCTGCAGAGTAGCAGGAGGCATGTTGGGGAGGTGGCTTGAGCATTTCTGCATTCCAGCTCTCCCAGTGGCTGTAATGACCTAGCAGGGCCATCTGCAGCCACATTTCAGTTTGGGCAACGCCCAGGCTGCTCTAACCTGGGGCACGGACCAAAGTACCTCATCTGGCTGAGGATACAGATGTAAAGCTCCCTTCCTTGTATATGAAGTTCTGTATTGGTATAGTGATTTAGTTGGGTCTTTCATTAAAACGTTGAAGGACTTGGCCCATAAAAGTTAAAGTTAGTGTTCAAATCTCATGTGACAAAGAACACCACCTTTATACATTTATAATTATAGAAAAATCACCAGCATAATAAAAATCAATAATTTATATCATAAGGGCTTGCAATACTCTTGTAACAGTTTGTTCCATAATAAGACAGTAAAGTTATTAAACAAGCAATGTTTATGTATATTATATAATATAACCATAGTTTGTATCATGACCGGGGTCTATTTTCCTCTGAGTGCAAATATTTAACTTCCATTAATGTTAACAAGAGGTTACCTAGCATGTACTTTGGCAAGAGAATAAAACCTGAATTTTAGCATTAATCTTAAACAGGCTTTCAACTTGAAAGAATCTAGAGAGTACCTTGTATTAACACTATCTTAATTGCTTTGGAATCTGGATTTTTCGTGAAGTGTATACACAGATAAAAACTCACGTTAACTTTAAACTGCATATTTTAGGATAATGGGAAATAATTGTGTGTCACCTCTCTGTAAACTGCAGAGCTTGCTCTGTGAAGGCAGTTAGCAGGGACACTGATAAAATCTTTGAAGAGTTCTCTCCACTTCCAAGAACCTTTTTTTTCTTGCTTTGCTACACAGAGGAAAATTAACTCACACTATTTTTCACAATAAGAATGGTGGAGAGAACTCCTATTACATTGGAAAAAGAAACAACTTTTTGGCATTCTCTATTTACAGTTTGGGGAATTCTCCTTGTTTGCATGTGCTCTCACTGAGGACAGTGAGGTAGCATAGATATATAGTGCAAGTAGAATCTGGCCCTTTTCATTTTGTGAAACTGCTTTGATCATGACTCTCTCAAGACATTATTTTAAACTAGAATGCAATTGACCGCTATTGCGCCATATGTTCCTTATGTGTGAGCTCTGTCTTGTTCATTAATTTTTATGCCACTACTGTTGGAATTCAGCCAGTGTAATGTGGAGGCAATTAGCAATGTCAGAGTGTTCACGCCAGCATATAATGAGAGAGAGAGAAAAAGAGAAAGAGAAACAGGGAGATTATACTTCCTGCTACAGGCAATGGTCCTCTTCAGAGGGTTTTCTTTCTTTTTTTAATGTTATTTGAAAACTGGAAAATCTAATAAATACAGACAAGTGACAAGAAATAAAAGTCTTGTTACAGAAGCCAGATTTACTCACTTATAAAAACTCTCTCACAGCTTTTTAATATGTTCACCTATTTTCAGAGGATCAAACTGAAGATGCCCTGTGGCCTGATGACCTTGTCTTCTAATCTTACAAACACTGCAGTCTGCTTTAGCTCTGTATCAAAATGCTTCATTTTAGCCTATAAAAAAAGATGCATGCATACATTACAGCAGAAGTGTACACTGAATAAGACATGCTCCTATGACATGGCATTTACTGACCAAATGTGTGGCTTGTTTTCCTAAAAAAACCCCAAACTACTACTGCAAATCTTGCCATCTGAGACCTAAGATATTTGCTATTCTTGCTGGTATTTGTGTTCTTTACATTTTCAAGATAAAAAAGTAAGACATACGCCTGACATTCCAAGGAGTACTGGAGACTTCACTAAAGTATCCACCTCTTCCCATTCTAAGCGTACACACACACAGACACTGCCCCTTCCCTTCCAGTGAGGAAATGGGCCAGTTTCAGAAGAGTTCCTGCCTTATCTCAGGACTTAAGTGCACCTAACATAGTTCTGCAGTATTAGCAATCTTGTGCCCATAAATCCAAAAATAGAACTCTCCTAGAATTGTATTTCTCATGGTATCTTTCTGTTGAACCCCATAGTATTCTCCTATGAGATAGAAGATTTAAAAAAGCACTATATACACAGAAACTCCTCCATAGTTTAAGACTTGATAGAATTTTGTTGTTCTTGTGTAAACATCTGCAGGTATGTTTGCAAAGTAGATAACTCAGAAAAACTTGATGAATACGAAGGATGGCTCAAGCTGCAAAATCCAAATCCATATTCCCTTATGCTTTTTTCCACTTCACATCATAAGTGATTCAGACCCAGGCTTGGGTTTCACAGTCCATTAAGGAGACAGACAACTTTGAAGTTCGCTGGGGACAGAATTTTCAGTTCTATAGTGTTTAATGGTTTAATTATCCATTTGCCTGTGAAGTCATTAAGCAACTCTGCACTAGTAATATGGTTATATAGAGATACCTCCCACCGCAGTAATTTAAATGCCAGTTACAGTAGCACAGTGCTGCCTGTGGTAAGGGTCTTGTGGCTTTAGTGGCAGCCTTTACACTTTTGAAAGCTTGGCAGGTATATAAAGGTAGTTTGACTAATCCACCTTAATTCCTACTGGATATTTACCCTCATCACAAAAATCACAGCATCTGGCCAGCTTCATAGTGTGTACAACTGTCTTTAAAGAATCCCACTTGGAGGTTAGCAAAGGCACTGCTGCACTGAACTAACACCCATAAAGAGCCTGATCCAAAGCCTACTGAGGTCCAAGTCATGGCTTATTGGGCTGAGAAGAAATATATGCAGTCTGGCAGCATGGCCTGCCTAGGATCCAGCTACTGTAATGTGTTCAAACTTCATGAGCAAAAGAATTTGGCCAGTGTTTTTAGTTTTTTAGTTTTAAACTTTTGACAGCTCAGAGAAGTGTCAAAAAAATTTCTAAGTTGGAAGAGTTTTAGTGAAACTTAGTCAAAATTGGATGTTTTGGTAGCATGACATTAGAAAGTTTCATTGAAAAGGTGGAATTATACACTTAGTTTGAACTAAATGATAAAATATTTTGGTTTAGAAGTATATTTCTTTTATCCAATTCATCTGGATTTTACATAACGTATTATATTTAATATTGAGAAATAAAAGCAGAAGAAAGCTAGGAACTTCCAAAAGGACAGATTTCTGCAGCTTAGCAGCTGCCACATGCCCATTTGTGTTTTCTCCAGTAGATGCAGTAAGAGACCTGCACAGCTACTGAAACCTAGCGCAACCCCCATCTTTATGTCAGAGACAAAAAAGATCATTCCTGGTCATTGCTGAACATCTACTTATTCTACTAGTAAGAGGACACATTATGTACTTGCATGAGTCCAAATAAATTATTAGAGCAATACAGTTTAACTGATGGAGCGAGCAAAGCATTAACACTTGAAAAGTATGTGCTTCGCTTACTTTCCTATTGTTTGGAGTCATAATACAGGGGAGTTTCACTTTAATTGCATTTTAAGAATAGAAAAGAAAGGAGAAGGCTTAGAGAGCAGACATGAGGTGATTGGATTAAGAAACAAAACCCAGCACTACTAAGTAGCAGGGTAATTCTTCAGTCAAATATTATTAGAACAATTAATATAGTCCCTCCACTGCAAGCTAATTCAGCGATTTCAGTTTCCTCTACTAGTTAAGTTTTTATGAAGTAAAAAATATATATTCGCATGTAGTAGTCAAGACCAGTTTAGGAAAAAAAAGCTTTAGTAGCATCACAGAAATCTCACATTAGTAGCTAGATTTTGTTCATCATATTAGCACATGGTGTCTCTCAGACATTTGCATTGCCATTTCAATAGACCATCCTCCACCTTTTCTGATCACCCGAGGAGAGCGACAGCAAACTCTGCTTGCTGAGTCTGTGCCGTCATCTGCCCTGTGGCTCCCCTCCCCTGGCATTCGCTTCCAAGGGCTCCTGCCCACAATGTTCCTAATGTGCTCAGACACCCGGGACGCAGGGAGAGGTTGTGCATGCAGTATGAGGCATGACAGAAATGCCAGCTACAATCACCAACTTGCCCCAACCAATTCTGCTTCCGATATAAATTGCATGTCAGACACAGAGTTGGCAGGAAGCAGTTTCATGGGCAAATGGCAACGGGGGCAACAGAATTTTATTTGTGAAGCACTTTGTTTCCTCCTGTCCTTGTCTAGAGCTCTCTCCAAGGCCTAAGTATTCACACAGCATGAAAGACAAACTCCAATTTTTCTGCCTCAAAATCTAAGGAATGTGCTGCATGCTGCAAAACTGTAAGTGAGCAGAAATGGAGTCTTAGGCTCTGAGAAGACCTAGGCACAGACAGTGTTTGGTTGCTGAAAAGATACCTCCTAACATGTAATGTGTAAGCCTCCCAAACGCCACAACAGGCATATGGTGTGACCCTGTAACCTACCTGGGACAACGCAAGTCTCCCCCAGCTTAAACTCATGGGTATTTGGTACTTAACTGAAAATTCCCTCCTAGCTGTAGATTTAGCACCAGGGATTCCTTTCTCCTTGAGACTCCCAACTAACATACCCTCTATCTGTTTAGGCAGGTTGGCTGAACTCCAATCGCTTCTTCCCACTGCAGGACTTTGTGTATGAGGCCCCCAGCAGCACTGGACACTTGCAGTAGCATGCTGAGAGCCTAGGAACATTCCCAGAGCTACTGCCTGGGAGTAGACTGCTACAGAGACTACTATACTTTCCAGATCTATACTCTGGACACATTTTCAAGCTTCTTCCCTCAAAGTCAAGATCAGAAAGATGCTCAACCCAAAATATGAGCTGAAATTGAGGTAATCACTCAATTTGGAAAGATATCCAACTGATACAGTTACACCTTAACGTGGTCCACAGCAGTTGCTGGCAGAAGAAAAGAAATCCTGGCTCCAGAGGTTATCCCTTTGCCCATAGTTTTCAGAGGAAGGAACTGTGACATTTACTTTCTACCCTAGTTCTGAAGTGGATCTGCCATGCATTTCTGAGCACATCACCTAAAATCTCCCTACCTTCCTTTTCTCGTATACAAGATAACCAACATTACCCATCAGCTGACCCACAGATCAGGCTGAATTTACTTTTTGTGGAGGACTCGAGATCCTTTGGGATAAGGTGCTGTATATGTGAAAACTATGATTACTCCATTCTTGTAATAATTCCAGAACATACCAGGGAGTCCAACAGCAAAGCTCTCCACAGAACACTAAAAGAGTTTTACAAAAAAATAAAAATGAAAATAATAATAAGAAAAGAATATTGAACATTCAGGAGAATTAAATAAGAGACTGGCTTGTAGTTTTCATGTGCAGTCATCTGCGTCAGCTCTCCAGGGAGTGCCAAGGGCTAAATTCATCCTTGAGATATGCTGGCTTCTGCCAATGTAAACCAGGACACGTGGCCTCTGCCAGCAGAGAGAGGCTTCGGCAGCAGGAAGCACCCCAGCCTTCCTCTTTGTTGGGGGTCTCAATGCAGCAGCACTAAGAGAGAACAGCCTCGCCAGGGCAGGTTCCAATGTGTCATGGTGTAAGTGTCTTTTACTGTGGGCTCCATTACAGACCTTCAAGTGGATTTTAAAGCAGTCTTTGGCAGAGCCTATTGCAATGGGAATAATGGTGACCAAGCTTCTTAGCAAAACAAAGCAGGGTGAGCTTACCATGGAAGTGTCACTGGCACAAAGAAGTAAACCTACCTCTACGGTTTTTGTCCACCTTCAGATTTTTCTGTGCAGTTTGTATCACTGGCCAAGTTTGCCGGTCTGTGTTGCATAACACAACTTAATACACACTCAGATTGAGCCTGCGATTTAACTGGGAAACAGCTGTGTGACTCAGTTTAAGGGGAGGGCAGAATACTGTGTACAGAAAACTGTCCTCATTCCACCACGAACAAAGACGGGCAAAAACACAGGCACCTCCACTCTGCCAGCTACACTGCTGCAGCATAGCAGTCCTCACTTGGCAAAATATAAAAAAGGAGATTAGCAAGTATAATAGCATTTTACTGTGCTCTTTAGAGTGAAAAAATCATTTGTACGTTACCACTACTGATGGTCCAAAACCACAATGCTGAAACTAAACAGAGAATCCAAATCTGAACCTTCGTCCAAACTCCACCCTCTGGGTTCAGTTCTTTATTAGATCCAAGACTGGAAGGTACCTATTTTCTGACTTCTGGGAGGCTGGCATTTTGCAAGGCCTCATCAAATTCATACACTTCACAGCTGAAAATCATGGGAGGAGAATCTCAATTTTGATTGCCACAAACCAGACTTGCCAACCCAATTGGCAATCCCCAAACAAAGTCTCCACCAGAAGCATGCACCACTGCCCAGGCTGTCCTAGGGTGAAGCTCTGCCAGCAGAAGAGGCCAGCAGCTGCCCAGGTATAGCTCCATTACACTGTGAGGACAGCTCCAAGTCTAATCCAGAGGAATACACAAAGATTTTGCTTTCTGTAAAGGCTAAATTGTGACTGAGTGTCTCATCTTGGTCCTTGTTGGAGTAGAGCCCAAAACCACCACACGCTTTGGCACCGTTTGTTGTACTTGGCAATCTTTGCTCAAGCTAGGTGGGTGCATTGGCAGGACTTGTGAGGAACCCCTCCTCTTTAATTGGTGGGAATGTACCTGTAAGGCTGAGCTGTGTTTGGTAAGGCTAAGTGTTCCCGCAAGGGAAAACGACTGAGACAATGCAGTTGGTGTTTAGAGTAACAAGACAGAGGATGACTGAGGCACTCTTTCATGTTACCTGGAGGGCCCTGTTAAGCTCTCTTACTGCTTTCTGTTGTTTCACCATGAAACTGTGTCCCTTGCTTTAGTTAAAGGAAAAGCTGGTGAAATAATGAGACAACCCAAAAGAGTTTTTTCTCCAGTAACTGGGAGAAACCTAGACCATATCTAGCTTTGGCCACTATTTTATTCCATGTCAGAGGTTAAAATCAACACGAATTCAATTTTTGCCATGAACTGCCTAAACCAAAGAAGTTACAAGCTACAACTGCTACTTTTAAAATTTATTAAAATAATTTCTTAGACGAGAAGATTACATAAAAATTAAACTTTGTTCTACTTACAGGCTGCCTAGCACCTTTTTTTTGTATATGACAAGAGTTAGTGATGATTATACATTTCCTAAAGCTAAGTATACACCTCATGCATTGACTTGAGAGCTATTAATTCTACAAGCAGGGAACATACGGGGTTTAAGCTCTGTTGCAATTTTAACATTAGTAGGAGTGTTTTCTCCAAGTGGCATGCCTTTGCATTAGATGACAGAAGGCTGTATATCACTTCCTGCACAAATTAAAGATGTTCAGAAGTATGTGGCCTCTACTGTCTGACCTAATGGAGTCCCAGATACCTCAAGACCAAAATGATTACAGACAGATAGCTGAAATATCATATCTCATACTCTATTCAGTAGAGGGCAGTGGTAGATAAAAGCCATGCACACCCATTAACCTGTAAAGTCCTGTCTCCAAACTGTTTGGCCGTCATGAACCTAAAGGCAGAAAACATGCTGGACAGACAGAAACAAGAATGGTGGATTCAGTGCTTTTGGTCCTGTTCCTCTGCTCACCTTCTCCCATCTCTCCTCCTACCTCCCACCCCTCCTCGTTTTTTTTTTCCCTGCAATGGATGGTATCATCAAGGCCAAATGCCTTCTACAAGGTGTTCCCCCTGAAGAGCCGGCAGGAAATAAAAATGCTCAGAACCTTGTGGGATCAAGTTCTTAATGGCTCTAAATGAGAGTAAAGTAAACACATGCACATGTGCATGCATGCACACACACACCCAGCATCTATTTGTCAGACCTTTTAACCAGACAAGGAGAACACAAGCTGGAAAAAGACTGTTGCGTAGTGGCAAGGGCACTCAGAGGCAAGGGGGGATAAATTTTAGTGCAGTCCCTGCACTTAGCAAATTGAATTAATCAATTCATTACACAGTGTTATGGTTACAGTTAAAAACAGGTGCCAAGAAATATAGCAATAATGTTACATTTTGCTACATTAGCTCACAATTACACATACAGTGTCACTTCACAAACACCAATTTCTCAACCTGTGCAACCGAGTACAAAAAAGGTAGATTATATACTGTCCGAGTATGTAGCATTGTACATTTAAGTTTATGTACATGAATAGATATGAACAACCGTACATATTTTAAACTTTTTCTAATCTAAAATAGCTTACATTGGCAATCTGAAAGCATATAAGAGAAGAAAGAAAACCCTACTGAACAATGGAGAGATTCCAAGTGGGCGCATAAGACCAAAGAAATAGGGCCCAAGTCAGGAATATTGGAAACAGGAATTCTGAAACAACTCTTACTTTACTGTTTTCAAAAAATGTAGTTCCACTTATTTTATTACAGGTAAGGGATAATTCTGCCACAACGGAGTATATCTCTATACTTTGTTACAATTATCTTCAAAGAGAATTGCTGCTGAATGTAAGAAGCGTGGTGCGTGTATGTCTTTAAAAACTTATTCACAGTCCTGTGATTTGTATGGCAAGAAATATGGATTCATTTAAAAAAATCCCCTGCACCTTAAACTGGTGGAAGGAAAAAAAGGCAGTGACTATTACGTGCATAGTTTGCCATAAATGCAAGTTACTGCAACATTTCCTAAGATCAGATGGTTTTACCTGCCTGCAGAGTGGACAAGACACACAAGTGGCACAGGGCTCTGACTGACAAGTACTGTCTCATCAGACTTTGCCTCTGCACGTCCACACCTGCATCCCTTCCTCGGTTCTGCTGGCTTCAAGTTCAGTTTGGTCTACAGCCTTCCCAGAGACCTATCTGCAACTGTCAGACTTTATAGCTGTTGAATGACACTTCCTATCAGCAGCTACTTAATGAAAGAGTCTTTCCACTAGAAGGTTCAAGTGTCAGTCTACTTTGCCCTTCTCCTTCTCTTCTGGAAAACTACACAGGTCCAAACAAGAAAGACTCCTTAGCTGCCATCTCACACAATGCCACTGCAGTGCTTTAAACATGGCCCAGTTTCATCACTGGGCTGTTATCTCTCCATCTGGAATGGATTCACTGGGGGAGGGTCAATAGGCCTTTCCTCCCACCCCAGAGCACTGCTGAAGGCACTGCTTGTGTCTTGTGTCACATGGAAAAGTCACAGCCAAGTAGCTCTGCCAGCCCACATCCAAATCGTGGCTGCATCTAGCCCTGCTCTTTGGAGTCCCATCCTACTGCCTTTACCAACAGATTTCCTGAATCAGGAAATATGGCTGGAAAAGATCCCAAGTGTGTAATGTTGTGTTTTTTTTAATGTAGATTATGGTTCACTATCTTAACAGTGAATTACAGCTTTACTCTGCTCTCGTTTCAAGTATTCAATGTTTTGAAGCTAAATTTAGCTGGAGAACATTATTTACACTGAGGAACAAACCCCTTACTTATTATACTAAATGATGTTATTCTGCTTACATATGTGTTTGTATGTAAGCAATAGTGTCATTCACCATTTATCTCCAATAGACTTTAAATGGAAAAAAAAATCCCCAAATGAACAAACGCACACTGCTACATCTACTGAAGCATATGCTGAGTTAAGGTACCTTATAACAGCAGTAAAGAGATAAAAAGGCACAAAACCAACACTGAGTAGGTAGAATGAAACATTTGATTCTTAGCAAGATATAACTGCCCTCTTTACCAGAGCACCAAAGAAGAAGCTTCTTGTTAGCAAGCTGGCAACATCTGAAGTATTATTTCCTGATTAAGTTGATAGCTGGTATTCACTGCAATCACTTGAGGATATCTTAGTATCCTGTGCAATTTTAACTCCTCCGTATAATACCTGGAAGGAAGCCTTGCAGGCTACCTAACACTGACTCAGCTACTTGGTGACCAGCGGCTTTGCTGTGGTAGCAGTAAACACCAAAGTCCTGTACTTAGAGAAGGCTAAACACCAAACCTTTTCAAGTACAGAAACAACACACACAGCAACTATTTACTTGCTGCCCTGTCTCTCTGGGAAAAGCCCTGCAACTTTCTCATACCCTGCTTAACAAGAGTCCTGCGTGGATTTCCTCCTACGTGATACATGGGAACATAGTGCTTTCTCAGAAAGAGCTGTAACTTGAAATCTTTGCCCAGATTCGTACATCTAGCCATCGGGCTGAGGCTTGGCAGTGGTCAGTATGCAAAATGCTCCCCCACGCAACTAACCTCGGAGGGAAAATGCATAGAGAATCCACCCCATGTAGACTGCAGAGGCAAAGCACAGCTGTCTGCAGCTATCCAAGTGTCTCAGGCTTGGTCATCTTGATCTTTTTAATGACCCCGCGTATCAGTAGAATACAGGCATCTGTTCAAAAGAACCTAGCAGCTCCTGACAGAGCAGAGCACACATCAAAGCAGAGTGGGTCAGATTCTGCCCTCACTAGATGCATTAATTCAGAATAACTGAAACGAAATCAGCAGAATTATCCGTCATTAACACTACAGTAACCAAGAGCTAAATCTGCTCTGGTCTCTTTTCACTGCAACTTAGGCAGACGTGCTACTTTTTGTACTTTGAAGTATCTATATGCTTTATGGCCTAAAGATTTTTCATTCTTCTTTGGCAAAAGGGCAAGTGTAGATTTTGAAGAAGGCAAGAGACTATATTTTTATCAGAACTTTGTTGCTGGCATTACTGAAATGCCAGAAAATGCAACAGATCTGCAACACACCTCAGGGTGCAAGGACTTAATCTCCTTTCTTGCAGATCATCAGTCCAGATGCTTGGTTGGGTGGAAATACAACCCAAATGACTGGACTAGTGTAGCAGACTAAAGAATAAAAATATTTTTATGTGCTCTGCTTATAAAATATTCTATTTGTTGTGCAGTACCTGTTATGTTTAGAACCCTCTTTCAAGGATTTTCTTTTCATACTGGGAAAAACAGATCCATACACTCCTTGTTAAAAACCACCCCTGCCTAAATGTCTAACCTCCTCTGTGAAAACTGATCCTTTACTGTCAGTCTGCACGTTTAGTGTGCCCTCAAACTTATATGCTAAAATAAAACCAAGACAATGGAAATCACAGTAAACTGCCACTTAAAGTCAATGTAAAGTTTATAATCCTTTGCAGTCCATTCTTCTATTATGCTGATGACAAGTTAATTCGGGTGATAAAATAGAAACAAAAAGCACGGAAGTAATCCTGTTTTACAGAGTATTATTCAAACAATAATAGCTTCCTTCGCATAACACTTATTTCATTCCATCATTACTACTATTATTACTACTATCTTAAGCCATGACAGATTGTGAAGGGTCAAAGATAATTTTTATCAATCAGCCTCCCTTTGTCTTTGGCAGGTTTAATCATGTCACTTGGAATGTAGCATGAGGGGCCTGATGAAATTGGAAAAGCATGTGAAGATAAAAATCACTCTCAGATGAATTCAGACACTTCCTGCCACTCTGCAGATGCCACAGTGCTGCAAGCCACCCTCCCAGGAGAGATGATTCACCTGGAAGGAGGGCCAGGCTCTGCCAGATGTGTAGGAGGCTGCCTGAGACCCACATGCTAACACTGTCTCAATTGTATGAAGCATATGCTTTCAGTCAAGGGTGAAAAATGCAGGCACCAGCACATGCCAAAAGTCTTTCAAGCATGGCCCACCAGTCAGCCTGAAGCTTAATGCACTGATCCATCGAGTCAGCAGATGTGTGTCACCACAGTACAAGTTGAAGCTGGTTAAAGCTATAAAAGAGTGAAGTGACCTAATCCAGACGTTCAAATCTCACAAAGAAAACCATATTGTTGTCACTTCGGGGGGCTTTAAGCACAAACACTGCAAGACTTCTTGGAGTTAAAAAGACACATTGCTGCAAAAGCATAAATCCCAACCCTGAGCTACACTTGTACTGATTTCAGGTTGATCTGATAAAAGCATAGCACAGCTTTCCTTTTTAATACTGCAGATACAAAAAAGAACATCTGCAGAATTTTATTGCTAGAGCCATAAATGCTCCTTATCCGCTTGGTTTGAGGCAGAAGTCCAAAAATACCTGGATAGAAAGTTTATTTGCAGAGTACCACTACGTACTTGGTAGAGCCAGCAAGTTATACAACATATTCTTTCACTCCTGGCAGAGTGCTGTCGGTGTCAGCTTGGAGTCCGGCAGCAGGAGCTGGCTCCATAATGCCTGGGAACTCCTCCCTCCTTTGCACTTAATAATCATTTAGTTGGTGCAGTATTTCCCAACACACTCAAAATCAAAGCACACTTTACAATGAAAATATTCACCTTGTTCACATGCAGAACCATTTGTTTAAAGAAAGCAGATCTCCTAGCACTCAAAGACTCAACCCAACACTGGACGTGTGCAACTGTCAACAGCAGTTGCTCCAAATAGCTTGTTCAGAGGTAGGTGATAGCACGTAGTTCTCACTGGGCAAACACAATTAGGCAGATGTAAAGATTTTTCTTCAAGTCTTTTCTGTCTATCACCCGGAATCCAGTTCAGAGCTTTCTTAAGTATTCCTGTCTGTAATAGCCAGGTCTCTGGAAGAACAGTGATGTTTCACAATGACCTCATTGTGCTTTGACACAGCTATCCCGAGCTGTGGCCTGTGGCAAATGCACACCTGTTCCATTTATGCCCAGGAGGCCAGAAAAAAAAAGTAACCTGAAAATTATTTGAAGTTCAAACAACAAGCAAGGCTCTGCTGCCTTAAGAAAAGTCCATCCTGCAATCCATTTTGCAAAAAGCAATACCTGGTCATTTAAAACTTAACTCTTTTAGTAACCACCATAGATCTGAGTTAAGAAAACCCATGCCAGCTTAAGGGAGGAAACATCCACTATGCATCTGAAGTTTACCCCACCTCCCCCTTCATTTCTGCATTTATCAGTGTTGAATATTACCATTGCTTAATAACTGAGGCTTTCTGTAGCCTAAAATCAGGACTAAGCTGGTAACTGCACTAGAAATCATACATATGTATTATGAAAAGAAGGCCGCAAGACCGGAATGTATATAAGCCAAGTACAGCATGAGCGGCAACAGAGATACATGACACAGATGGTAGTGCCAGGAGCAGAAGTAAAAAAGTGTGTACGTACACACACACATTGTCGCTTGTGTTACTGCTATCCAGATAATGAAGGATGCTTTAAATTATGACAATCAAAAAGGATTTGAATTAATTGGGTTGGATTTGAGTGTTTTGGGTTTTTTTCCAGTCCCCTCCTGACTTTTCCGTTGCCTTGCTCACCTGCAATTCACAGGCCAAAAAGATTTCCAAAAAAGTTGCCAAAAAAGATTTCTGGCAACTGCCCTTATTCCAAAGGCCTTGTGCATGTCAGCTATACATTACTTTGCATCATCCATAGTCTCCATTAGCAAATTTGCCCTTTCACCCCTATAGCACCCAACTGCCATTTCCACAGCTTCAGAAGCTTCTCCTCCTCCACCAAAGCATATTTGGGGGCAGTTTCAGGACAAATTCTTTGATTTTGGTGCTGGAGCATTAGCAAGAAGAAAAGATAGGAGAGCACAGTTAAGTGGTTTCAAAAGAACAGTAATAAGACAAAAGAATAGCCCCATAACTATTATTTTTTTCACAATTCCTCTCGTGTCTTTCATTCTCTTCAGTAAAGCACCAGAGAAGATGTTTCTTGTTAGCAAGTTGGAAGCATTGGCAATTGCTGAATGCTACTTTCCCTACCCAAAAAGCTTTTGTTCCTTAGAGGGGTAAAGGATGCATTGGGGCTCCAACAGAAAAGTAACTGGAGGCTACTAGAGGAGTGGAAGTGAAAGAGTCCTCAAGGAAACACCTGTGGTGCTTCAAGGTCTTGTCTTTGACTGTCTTACACTGTCATGGCAAGACTGAACTCAGCAGGAACCAAAATAACAGTATCAATACTTGTGCAAGATACCAAAAGTGTAAATGGAGAGGGAAAGGAAAAGATAACAGTGAAACAACAGAACACACAAAAAAAATAACAAGTATCAAGCTGGGTTTTCTTACAGTGTAAGATAAGACAGGGCTTTGCTCGACCTAAATGGCGTTGAAATCTCACATAACATTTGTTTTCATGGTTTTATACATGCTGCCTCAGTATTAGCTAGAAGAAAACGAAATCATTCTTCATTCATAAGATATTAATCAATTTTCTACACTATGTGCTGTAGAAGCCTTCATTGCTCATTTCTTCTTTGTGACTAATATAAAGAGAATAAATTAAGAGCTCTCCAGGCTTACCACTTTTCCCCCCGCAAGCGCATGGACACTAGAGAGCACAAGAACAGTACTGCTGTGACACTGCTATCAGCTCATGCTCCTCAAGAGTTTAAGGAAATAAGAAATTCAGTAGAACAACAAAAATGCATTAAGTGATTGAGACGTGTTTATGCTATTCTACAAAAAATAAACTGTTATTAAAGAGTTAAGCCACTGTATGTGTGGGCGAACTGCCTTCTGTAATTGCTATCTATATACAGATCTTGAGAGAGATGCTGATCTTCTGAAATGAAGGGTGCAGACGCAAGTATTTTTAAACCAATAAAAATACCAACACTTAAGTAGTTTTTTTGCCATAGAACCTTTGTATGTAAATCACTCGGGACAGATAGAAAATTAAAGACTTCTCCTTGGGCAAAACATTGTCATTTGAACTTAAGAAAATACACATGTGCCAATAGAAATCTCATCTGGATTTGACAAAGTGTTCCACTTGCCCATCAGAGAGTCTGATGATATGATTTATATTTGGAAGTTACACATTAATATTTAAAGAATAATTATGGTTGTCCTTCTCTTTGAATTAAGCTGTTCTGTAGCACTATGTATGTTACGTCCACCACTAAAATCCACTGAGAAAAATCTCTCTCAATCTACCAGGAAAAAAAAAAAATTCTAAAACTTGGCCCCCTCACGTTCCAATCAAAACAGGCTGATGTGTGTACACAGGTTCAGAATTATTTCAGACAGCTCTAAAATATTCTAAATAAATATTTTTAAGTGCCTGTCCTAGTTGTGGATATCAAATAGTATTTCTACCTTGCAGGGGAACAACTATGTAGAGAGAGATTAAAGACTGAAAACTAGACCTGACTGCTGCCTGTGTTGGAACCTCTTATTGCTCTGTTTTCCAGAGCCTTCCTTGTGTAATACCTAATTCAATATAGAGTCAGCATAACACATACCTTACATTTTTATATTCCATGTGACTACACATTTCCCTTTCTTTGGGCTTGATCTTGCAAAACGTTTTCTTCCATTAGTAACACTCTCTCACAAAAGGTGCATCATGGAGGCCTGTACTCAACTAGGAAAAATACTTCTTCTGAAGATGGAATTAGAGCATGAATGCCAAGCAAACAGCTGGTGGGCCTACCTAGCTTGCAAAATACCTCCTGGCTCACAGACTCCCCATGAATGTTGGCTCATGTCAAAACTGCACAGCAGTGCATGGGGCAGAGCGCTAACTCACACCTAAGATTTCACAAAGCTCTGCAGACCTGTCTGGAGCTACCAGTTCAAGCCTGGAAGCAGTCAAGTCACATTTGCATTGAATCTCCCTCTTAGGGATTTAAGCTAGGAATACTTTGCAAGGGTAGCTATGCCACTTCCCCAAAGCAAATCAGCCCCAAACTGGTTCAGACAGCGCTAAATATCAAGGAGCAGTATATTGGTATTAAAATTTAGATTTTATCTGTATATAACTGTGCAGAATTTAGTAGCCTTGCTATCAGTGGCCTTTCTACATGCCAGAATATAAAGTAGATTTGGCATTTTTGGATTATAGACTGGTGCCTGCAGTTTGCTTTGAAGCTTTAGCTTTTTTTCCCTGCAGTGGTTTGACAATGGTCATGATTCAGCATATTCAATGTGCTTAGATCCAGCTGGCTTTTCCTTTAGCATTTGGAACGGAAGGAAAACAACAAGGACTTTTTCTAGCCCTTTATGTCATGTCAAGTGACCAGTTAGATTTTACAGCCTTTGCACTCTTCAGAGGACACAAACTAATTCCTGCTCCTTCCTTGCACCCCAAGAGAAGTGTTACAATCAGATATAAATAAGTCTCATTCTTCATCCCACCAGAACTATGGAAGTAGACACAAGATGGAGCAACACTTGTGCTCCCCAGGAATGTCAGACAGTATTCAAACAACACTCAGCAGAACCACCCTGAGGTGTATTTACTCCATATCGTTCCTAGCCCCAGACAGGCCCCAAAATTAACTGGGATCCATTATTTCATCAAGTTTGAATATGAGGTCAGTGAGTTCTCAGGCTCAGCCTTCCTACACTCATGGAAAGAAATAGTTCCTTTTATTTAATATCTCTTATCTATCCTACCTGTAGATATAACATCTGTTACAGGTTCAAACGTTAATTAGAATATTTCTCTTTAAATGAGCATTAATTCACTGACTTGACTCTACTGATTTTCCAAATACTTTGTCACTCTGTGTATGAATCTTTATTCCTGCACAATGACCTAGCTGTGCTGTTTCTAGTTTTCTGAGAATTCACTCCAAAAAGGGTACCCTCTGCCCAAGTGTGATCAATGACAACTTGATTTGTGTACAACTAGTCCAGTACAGGCTATTAGATTCTTTCACTTCAGTCAAAATTGCAAAGAAGATGAACATGCTGCATCTTTAAGAAAGGACCATTTGTAGCATAGCACATACATTACATTCATTCTCATGAATGAAGCTGAACTGGGTTATTTTAGGGGAACCTTCTACACTTTTGAATGCTAGGGCTGCAGTTAAGCCTAATATACAATTCTAGACTTTTTAATAAATTATTTGCATCCTTATACACATACTGCTCTTACAGAATGTCACAAAATTGGATTATGGACAGCAAAAAACTGTGCTGCTTAGGGTAGCATGGGAGCAGGACAGTTACTTAAAAATTCTTGTAACTAGAAAGAATCTGTGCGGGGAAACAATCCAGGGAGCAGTTAATGGTTTTGTGGTTTTTACAGTGGTCTTAGGGATCAGTGTTTCAGTTTAAGACTTACATTTCACTTAAGCCTTTGCAATGTCCTTCAAGCCTGAGCTGCAAACCAAGTCCTCACAGCTATGCTGGTCCCACAGCCAGGCAAACTATCCCAGCTTTAATAGAAAAGTCTTTTCTCCATGTACTACGATGAGGTACAAATTTTGAAGTCAAACTATTCTTACAGAGATGCCAAAAGTGACTTCATTCCTTGCCGAATGTCGACCCTCCAGGTACATTCAGCAACTGCTATAACTAAAGGCAACTGGCCATAGCTGGCATGCCCCAGTACTACATTTGTTCAAACAGATATTCCACATAGACTGATGCCAGAACACACGCCTGTTCCAACAGTGAAGGCTGTGAAACATCAGGTTGTGACAGCTGGCTTTAAAATAAAAACTGTCCAATGATATATACGAAAACATAAACAAGCAGACTCTTGTTAGCCCAGGGGATTCAGTCATTTTCTGAATGCTAGTTTTTAACTTTGCTATGTTTATCAAATTTATAAACTTAATGCATACTTAGTTCTACCTACTTATAAAGTGAACAACTGAGTACAAATTGAAGAATACCTTCTGTGCAGAGAAATACAAGACAACATCTTTCAGCTTCCTCATTACTTTAATCACTATAACCTGCACAAAGCAAGCAAAGAGGCCATCAAAATGCTGTGGCAGCGCTCTACGTCCATGTCGCAAATCCAGAATCAGCAACTTCAAGGTCAAAATTTTTTGCACTGGATTTTTGCTTTCCTCACAGGTATCCCCCTGCAGAAACCAGATGGAGTACAAGACACACAGTCACCTACAGTTTTAGAGCTACAAGACAGTAAGGAATTTAATGAAGAGCTGCAATTTCTAGAAGCAGTTCACCTGCAGTTAATCTAGACAAACTGCTCATCTGATGCAGAAGGCTCCACAAGTCTAGTTGCTTTCACTCTAGAAATCAAAAAAGGCAGGTGGCTTGGTAGTTTCCTGCCTGCGAGCAGATCCTGACTGCAGTCAGGAAACCCATGACACCCCTTTCCTTCAGGGAAAAGAGCTCAGAGTCAGGTCTTCAGTTCCTTCTCTCATTTCAGCCTGTAACATAAATCAGGTCTTTCCAGGGAATACCTACACACTGTTTCTTCATTTTACAGTACCTTCTCTGCCATTTAATAATTCAGTATCACTTTGAAAGTAAGGCTCTAATTTCTATTAGATGCCAAAATTACCTTTACATTTTCTTAAACTAATCTTTCCTGTGCACCTTGTATGCCATCTAGGAC
The DNA here is from genome assembly GCA_013400335.1 of Eurystomus gularis. NCBI lineage: Eukaryota > Metazoa > Chordata > Aves > Coraciiformes > Coraciidae > Eurystomus > Eurystomus gularis. The sequence goes on from VZZY01016710.1 coordinate 623,240, forward strand.
TACAAAAATCCCCAAACAACCTCTTATCTGTGGTGTAAAAGACAAAAGAAAAAAGCCTCACCATATATCCTTACCTCTTAGAATGAGTAATTATTGCAGAAGGACACTCTTGGGCTTATGAAGAACACTAGTTTCAAAGGATAAAATTATATAAATGACAGTCTTTTTTTGTCTAAAGGTGCAGGTCCTCTAGAAAGGAGGGTGATCATTAAAGGTAGGACTGAGACAACTCTGCATAATTATTTTTTCTGTCTTATAAGGCCCTTTAGTACTCATTTTTCCAGTCATGAAGTATCTATTTGATCTTTTTTTTTAATGTGACATGCAAGAGTGCTTTTTCTTGCCTTACAGCATCATCCTGAATGAACTAGCCAGCACTATCTGATTATTCACCTTAAACAAGAAACATATGCATCTCAGACTACTTCAGCCTACAAAAATACTGATTACACAGTACCCTGCTAAACACCATCCAGAGAAATAGAAGTCATTACTTCCTGTCTGTCCCCTTCCAGTTATCTCTATTTCCCTGCTGTCATCTCCTTCACTTAAATTCTGAAAACACAAATATCTACTTTTGAGGGTTAGTATATAATTTTTGAGTAAATAAAAGGGAATTTTGAAAGAAAAGTTCACTTAGTGTGAGTTTTAATAAGGGTAAGTCACACGTTTCTGAGTTTGAAACGTAAATGGTTTGTTTTTGGAAGGAAACAAAATCTCTATGTCCTAGTGAAAGATTTATTGAATGAGTTGATCTGAAATCATTATCTTTCTATTAAATGTTAAAATTTCTTCTAATAAATATTTTATTAGCTTGCAATCTCTGTTCTGTATACACCATCAGACAAGTATACCTGTGTCCTGTAGATACAATGATAGTTCACCAGAAAAATCAAAGGCTCTGGCTGGAAAAAAAAGAGAATGCTTTACCAGAGAAAAACACAGTTGCAACAGTGAATGTATTAAGGGTATGAACAGGGCAAATGGTCAGGTTTTGCTTATCCACTTAATAGGCTTGGGGGCAAATGTTATCTGTTTGGCCTGTGTCTAAAAGAGCCACTATTTTCACTGGCAAAGCAAACTCCTCCGGAGATGTTCTGCCAGGGACTCAGGCATGCTGGGGCTAAGCTGCTGTTTCCTTTCAGGTCCTAAAGACACAAGTGAAGGCAGGCAGCACAGGACAGATGCAGTATTCCCCCCACCAAGTCACCCAGGGCCACAGAAAGCCTTGTGTGAGGCTCCGAGGTGGTGAGAGAGCTGTCTACAGAGTCCTCCTTTACATCTGCAAAAGATAAAGTCAGCGTGCAAAAAGCCTTCTCTGCAATGAAGTGTGGGACACAACAGCTCCCAGTTGTTTTACACATGTTGTTGATTTACATGAGTATACAGCTTTGACGACAGTGGAGATACGTTGGCTTCAAAACTGAGTGGTTTGACAGAAGACCTTTACTAGAAGCAGTAAGAGAGACTTCATGTATGTTTTATGTTGCTACTGTACAGAGCATGCACTAAGCAGTACACTAAGAAAACTTAATTCAAGGTCTGTTGCTACAGATTGTATTCTTCCTTTTATAAAATATTTGTTATTATATGTTTTCTAATAACCAACAGAATGAGATTCATACAAATATTTTAAATGAAATCAGACCTCAGTGCAGCCCTGACATTGTATGGTTTGAACAGCCCAGCCTTGGCATGGTTTTGTCATTGTTACAGTAGAGTGAGTCTGGTGTTTCAGATCAAACACAGTATGTAGTCCAGATGTGTCAGCTGTCACTCTGTGAGTAAACACTTCTGATGGACAGCGTGTTAACAGCAGATTATTATTCATGATGTTGTATGATGGTTACAAAAAGTTAGCCTGAGTGTCAGAGATAACACCAGTGAGAACTGCGGGTGGAAGTGATGCAGACTGGTATGTTTACAGTGATTTGTCATGTGCCTCCCCCTTTTACTCTTAAATGGAGAATCAAATACAATTGAACAACTCCCCACAGGGACTATGGTGGAAGCATGGAGCTATTTGATCTGAGAGGCAGGACTCACACTGCAGCAATAGCTGTCAAGGAATGTTAAGCAAAGCAATATTAAATTTGTAACTGTGCAGTTAAACTACTAAGTACATGCAGGTTTGCCTCGAGTTCCAAGCACATTCATTTATATTGTCATTTATGTGACCTTTTAAGGGGATACTTGCAAGGTTTCTTAGTTAAATGACAAAATGCTTATCAGTCCATACAACAAAGCCAGGACAAACAACAGCATCTGCAGTTCAAGCTTCTCTCTCTACAGGCTGACCTCAGCCTGGGCCAGAAAAGACCCTTCCAAGACAGGGCCATCAGTTATCTTCTATAAACACTCACTCTTCATTTTCCCCTCCATCACAGGGAGAAGAGGTATCCAACTGCTAACAAGGTACTGGGCCTTTGTGTCCTTGGCACATCTCTAGGTAACAGGACCGAGGCACAAGGTTTGGCGTGCAGGTCAGCGAATTCCAGTAATCATGCAGTGGGCACCTTCTATCATGCACACAGCCCAAATGAAAAAGCTCTGCTAAATCTGTGCTGGCTTCATGTAGGGTTGAGCCTGGGTGTGTAGCACCTTGCTCCTTGAACGGGAAGCAGTGGTAGCAGAAGCTTTGCTGGCAGTGGTAAAGAAGGTATACAGCAAAGGACAGAAGTCCTGAGGCAAATGTCAGTAGTCCTCACAAAGTGTCAAAGATTGCCCATTCCTTCCAGCCTGGTTAGACTATTAGCTAACCGAGAACAGTTAGTGTAGATCCCTAAACTGCCCTCATGACCATGACCTCTGGCCGTTGAGCCGCATGTAAGCCATTTCTAAGCATTTCTTCCCCTCCCCCCCCACTTGATACAGTATGACTGTTGTGACACCCTGCTCCACTTGTCACTCCTAACAACTAAAAATAACAAGGAATATCTAATATGCAATTATGTGCCTGCCAAACACCAGGAGTCCCAAGGCTAGATGTGTTACACCACAGGGAATTACAGGTGATTACATAAAGAGTTACGTATTCATATGCTAACAAGTATCACAAGACATGCCTGAGAAGAGAAGATGACACTGGTCTATTTTTCTTCCCCTACTTTTACTTCCCCTTATGTTTACTACACAATGTAAATTCTGACCAGCAAGTTACAGCGTCCTTGGGATCACCCAGCAGCTCAGGCCACTTAGGTCTGATGTAAGATCATGATGCAAATTCTTAAAGAGCTGTTCTCTTTTTCTTGAGTTCAACAACTCACAGAAAACATAAGTTTTTGCATCAAGTGTGGTTAAGGAAGCTGCCCCATTTTCTTTACTAAAGAGATGTTTCCTAGTACAAAATGGGACTTGGAAATTTCAGCCGCTTTCGGTATTATGGTACACAAAACCCCCTAATCAAGCACACCCAGCTATTCCACCTGAGAAAACACCAACTCCCTAAACGTTACAAACTCACACTCTTAGGATATATTACTCTACTCTATCACCTCAGGCTAATCTGCACAGTATCACTGCCTCCAGTTGAATCACACTGATTTATGCCAACTGGAGAGGACAGCTAGGCCATCCTCATTACCACAAATTATCATTTTCAGATTTTTATGAAAATACAACAAAATTAGAAAACTTCAGGAAGCGTAAAGTCCACTGCCTAACATACTAGGGATTAATTTTATTGTTAAAAATTGCAGCAATGTATGCTTCTGGTTATGGAGTTGTGCCAGTAGTGCTACAATTAGGGTTGTGCTGTCACTTCAATTATAAACCCAATTTTTTGAGGGTTTACTAAAACTCCAGATTAAAAAGAAAAGCTTGCTGCGGGCTGAAATGTTTTGTACAAGATCTCAGCCAGGGGATAACTTGTTTCCAACATTCTAAAAAAATGAATCAGGTGCTTCAAGCATTAGAATTTAAATGTGCTTGAAGAGACAAAACATTAAAAAAACCCCATGTAGTTATGAATTCTCAGTGCAAAGCAAGTTGCTTCCTGGTTCCTATCAGAAATACTATGCAGAAGCACGACTGCAGATTATGCAAGTTTAGAGGAGGAATAAGGAAAACAAAATGCCAAATGTTTGGGTTTGGTTGTTTTCCTTTTTTTAAACAAGCACCAAGGAATTTTGTAACTGAGATTGGCTGGATCAAAAAGACAGTGACCCGTGCAATTTTAAGGGGGGAGGAACAAACCAGCTTTTTAAAAAGTGAAAAGTAGGGCAAAGACCACAGAGACAATGTAGACTTCCCTCACTTGAGTGAGGGATGAGCCAGAGGTGTCACAGTTTTCACACGTGCATACTGTAGTCCATGGTATTGGCAGCTAGTGTCGACATGCCTCAGACTAAATTTAAACCAAAAATAATGTAATGGAAGATGCACAAAGCTCAGTGTGGGCTGCAACATTCAAGTGAGCAGGCAGTTTTATGCTGAGATTATTATCTTGCCATGAGCTCTTTGCTGAAAACACTGTATCTGAGTAAGACAGTTCTTTAAAACCACCTCAGCTAAATTTGAATTCACACTTCTGACTGCAGTGTGGGCATAGTGTTCAAGGCTGAAGACTATTAGTTAAACAGAGATACGGTACCACACATTGCACAGTAATGGTTTCTCCATGCTGTCTTTGCTCTCTTCTACAAACACTTCTTGCAGAGGATGGATATCTTTTGCCCTGAAAATTTATTCCTTGATCTCTTATGCTGGCAGGCTGGTGACACTGACACCTCTTTGCTATTGAAACAACTATAAAACATATCCATGCAATACAAACAGAGCCTTGTTTCTGCATCTCTTGCAGCTTAGAAAGTTCCAGGTCCCACACATTCATTTTTGCCAAATTGGCAGTTGCTAGGAAGCAAAAGAAAAATGCTGGCAATGGTTCTGTGGGAGCAGTTTTCCTGCAGCACAGGAAACAGACAGGAATTTTCAAATGACTTTCCAGGCCAGAGACATCTAGGGATGTCTGCTAGCAAGCCAACCAAAGTAACTGCAAGGGGATGATGGGAATGGGCTAAACAATAATGATGCAGCTTTTGTAATTAATTTAAACTGTACACCTTGATTTACTTACCTACTCTAGTTGAGGTTTCTATAGAGCCAGAGAAGTTAAACACTGATAGCCTGCACAGGAGCAAGTTTTTAAATGGGAAGTAGTCAGCCTGAGCTGAAACAGAAGTAAATTGCAACTGATAATTTCAATTACAGCCTCCCTTAATACACAAGAAACAGCTCAAGAACTGTTCAGAAAATGACTCAACACTGCATTGCCGTCACACTTTAGCAGTGGTTTCTCTTCTTACACAGAGGAAAATGATGCTAAGCAGAAAGACTGTCAGCAACCTGCAAGGTTAAAGGTATACCAATACATGGAAAGGTCAAAAGCCTATTTTTACAAAGCACTGAGCCTGCCTATTTATTGCTTTGCCCTTTCAGGAGAGGGGGTTGTAAAAAGAAAAATAAAAAAATCTGATACCAAGACAAAAGATCAAGCAACTGTATCTATACTGCTGTTTTCTGAACTGTTCTTCTCTTATAGTAATGAGAATCACACAGGCAACTGCACTTGGTAGCAAATGGAGTGCAACTGGTTCCACCATTGAAGCTAATAGCAATATATCACAGTGCTGAACTCCTGCCATTTAAAATACATCATTTAAACATGCAACAAATGATTCTGAGTTCCCATTATATATGCTGTACATAACATACTTTTATCTTTGATCACCCCATACAGTAATCGATTATACGCAGCCTTCTACCAGCAGGAGCCTTCTCCATTCTAGCTGCCTGATTCTTGCAAGAAGGTCCATTAGGGCTCTCAAAAGCACCATAAGCTTTACGCTGCAATAGCAGAGAGTTTGCTCAGGGTGTTTAAGGAGCTGTAGGATTTTTCTCCCTCTCTACTTCCTCCATGGTGCTCATTTATAGTAAAATAGTGAACATGCTGTTGGCAAGAAGATCTAGGAATTATTTCCTTCTCTTGCTACTTTGATGGTTCCCCTTAGGGGACACAGAACAAAGAAAATCAACACTGGTGGTAGCGGGGAAGATCCAAAAGTCTCTTTTAGGGCAAAGGACACAAGTTGTGAAACAGCTCTCTTCTTCTGGACCTATTCAATACAATTCAATTGTAAACTCGATGTACCTGACTGCACCTCCTTTTATGTTGCTGCAGTGCCTGATGTCTCATGCAACAGAGCACCGCACAACCTCTACATCTTACAGACAACACAGAAAAAAATAAAAAGTAATCCTCTCCCCCTCTCAATAAATGGAGAGTTACTATAAAAGCAATTAGAGGAATTTTCTTCCTTCAAGAAATAGCAATATTGTCTCAGATTTAAGGACGTTTGTAGAAATTCACCAAGAATCGCAGTCTCTAGTGAAACAAACATTTTAACACTACAAACATTGAATACCTTCCTTAATTCAGGCTTAAGATGACAAAATATGGGAAAGCAATACAGGTGATTTGGCAAAAAGCAGCAAATATCTGAAGTTCTTAGAGCACTGACATCACCAGCACGTACTTCTCAGTCAAGTAGTTGCACCAGGGAAGGCCAAGCTGCGGTGGAATATGGGGCAGAATTCCTAATTACTCTTCATCCTCAGGGAGACCCACCAGCAGTAGGTCTTCACATGGTCATAAACAGATGAAATATTTCTTAACAATTTTCAAAAGCAAAGATACCTTATCCAAGACTTTTCACGAGATTTGAGAAGAACCAAAGCTAACTAAAATGTTGATCAATACAAGAGGGTTGAGTCAGAAACCCCGCTTAATTTATAGTGGTATAAAGGCAGAATGAATAATTCAACTTGTAAACTCATCCCCTCGTGTCTGTTTGTATGTGTTCACGTACACACAGGCATGCTTACACACATGAAAAATGAGTCCAAGACACAGGGCTACTTGAAAAACAAAAGAATATTCATGTTTTGGCAAAATACTATTTTGCTTTTACTGGCATGTAAGACCAGGCTGCACTAGGCATATTTTAGCAATAATGATCAAAGCACAGGCTTTCCCTGAAGATTAATGACTGGCTAAGAGGATAGTTTGAGGTCTGTTTACCCCACCTGGTCCTTAATTCCCAGGAAAAGCATCTGCAAAGCTTATTATTGCTATAAACTTAAGATGGAGGGAGGAGTTATACTGTTCCAAATGATATGTACAATGACTTTTTAGAGACTTAACATCTTGTATATTAGCCAGACTGTTTAAACCATCTCTTAAAGAACTATTCATCTTGAAAGTAAATAACTTCATACTTCCGTAGCAGCACACTTCATGTAAGCACTGCAAACTCCTTTACAACCAATTCATTACACCCCCCCGCCTGCCGCTATGGCAAGTGAGGAAAGAGATATACAAGGATCCTTTCGCTCTTCATTGAAACACAGCTACATCTGGGTGGAGAATGAAAGCTAACAGCAGACAGAACTCCTACGTAATATTTAGGACAGAAAGCAAAGAATATCACATTTACTTGAAACTGAGGAGGATTCAGCTACACAGACAGCAACTGCTTGACCTAACAGAAGCTAATGTGTAGCACTCTTGGAAAATATGCATGTGGTTTTTCAGACAGATTGTGAATCTCTTATCCACACTGCTGAACAGCTACTCAAAGGAATAATTTCACTGATTTAATGGAGGTACAGTTCCAGTTTGAGTAAGTAGTTTCCAACCTGAATCTTATTTATCACAGTGGTCAAGAATGTCATGGCTCACCAGAAGTTCCCAACAGCCTGCACTTAAGATAGAAATGTTACTCCTTAAAATTTTTATAGTTCTAAGGTTGAATTTGCATCTAGACAAAAAGCAAACTGCAAAGATTACATGCTAAGCTTAAATTCACATCAAATTCTGTATTATTGATAGTAACTGGCCCAAGCAGGGGCTATGGATTTTAAGTTATTGTAACGTGGCAACAAACTGACAGGTTAGATTCAAATCTTGAAGGTGTTTCATTTAATTGTATATACGTTAGCAATCATGTTTCGACTTGAAGTAGGCTATATACTATACTTTCCTGTATATTTTCCCACAGACGTAATCTAAACAACAACAAAACAAGTTGTTTTTAGAATCATTATGAAAAAAAATAATAGCTGGATGTTCCAAATTAAGCATGTGATTCAAACAGTCTCTTTATAAAGGATGAATAAACCAAACAGGGTTAACTTATTAAGAATCCAGTGATCGAAAGCCTATTCAGGGCTAGCAAAAAATATTCACGGCCTTGACTGGGATCTGCATAAGAAATTTGTGTTCTAAAAACACTTTACCTTTCCTTTCACAAATAAAGCTGCTTCGCTATGTAAAGCAAGATTCAGAAAAGTGTGCAGTAGTTTTGCCTCAGAAAAACTATTTTCTACTTGCACTAAGCTCATCTTGCATATGATTCTTCTGTATCTGTCACTTTTTTTAAAAAGATGTGTACAATTCTTAATACACGCTCAATTTAGGGTGTACCCTCAATGAGGAATCTCTGGATTCCTCATGATCAGTGTGTAAGGTAGAGAGTAGACTAAGTGAACAAAATCCAGTGGATGATGGTATAAAAATATAGTTCTAATTATTTATTCTCATTATCTGAAACAAAGCTCTTAAAAAATGCATTAGACTTCAAGTGGTGCACTTACTTTGGAAAGATGTGATTTTTGAAAGACCAATTTTTGGAAAACCAACTTCCAACGTGTTTGAATTGATGCATCTACCTAGATCCCTTCCTATAATTAAAAGAGCTTTTCAAACCACCATCCCATGGGCTTTCTGTAGCTCGCAGAAATGATCCTTCTCTCTATGACAACTTTTAGCTTGTTCCAACATATCTCCTAAATGAAGGCATCCATAAATGGAAAAGAAGCTGATCTCATATCTGCAGGTAGGTGTGATACAAAACAGCAGAGTAGCCTGGTTGTTAGACACCCATACCTATACTTACTGGGAAAATGTTCTTTGGACTTTAAAAAGGGCCACTGCCCAATCATGACAAGACATGAGTAACCATTTGTCAGCACAGTAATGCATGGTATTTCTAGTCACATACGCAACTGTGAAGGCACCAAAGGAAGCAGAAGAGCTCTGCTGGTACATGCTTTCTGAAACCTTTTACTTTCATGCATACAGCAGGGTGGCAGGATAACAAAAGTTTGGCTTGTGTTTATGAAAAATGCTGATTTTTATGTTTTTGAAAGATGCTGGGTAGGCTGACATTATTTATTAGCACATCATTGTGTGATCTTACACTTCAACACTTTGTTCATTTCCTGTTTTATGCATTTTTAACAAGTCCATATAGTTGCTTTTTTTCTTTTTTTCCCTCCATTTGGCCTTGTGTAGCTGAGCCATTTTCTCTGGCTTCAGGCTCCCTCCAGATGTTCTGACTAGTCCACATCTACATAATTTTGAGAGAGAATATCTATGATACCCTCTTTTGAGGGTTTAGAGCTTTGTGGTTTTGGGGTGGTTTTTTTCTTTTTGTTTTGTTGGGGTTTTTCGGTTTGGTTTTTTTTTAACTCCTAGTATGTTGTTTCAATAAAGTCTTATTGGCTCCCTATTCCACTATTCCAGACTACTTCGGACAGTTATGAGCTGAGATGGTACTACATGAGAACACAAGAAAAGAAAGATAAGATTATACTGAGATCCCAACAAATATAACTGAAATCAAATGACCTGGTAACCTAAACAAGATTCAGACAGCAAAGATAATCAGAAAGATAATCCACTGAGTAATACATATTTGATACCTAAGTCTTCATTGTTCGTTAGCTTCTATTGCATCAGGTGTATCACCTAGACCTGTGCAAAGTTAACATAAAGTGATGCCAAGACAGACTTCAGTGTACAAAGAAAGGTACCAAAAAGCAGCTACTTCACTGCTTTGACACAGGTTAATCTGGAATCCCGACACAGTTCTAGCTGCAGAACATCTTAGGGAGCGCGATAATGTCAGCAATGTTTCAAAGCACAATCCTACCACTAAATCTCAGACATTACTGCAAATTTCTAAACACATCTGACACAATCTCAAAAACCAGTACGTTTCACAGATGTTCCTGAGTGTATAAACTGATTCGTAGCATTTTTATCATACGTTCAGGCACATTAAGATGAAAAGAACTACCCAGCTGTCAGTGTGAGTAACTGTATCTGGCAAAAAAAGTTTCCAGTTTAAAATACCTCAATAACAGCACAACCCTCCTTTTACTTTTAAAATAATTGCAAACTCTACAAATGAGATCACAAAAGAAAAATCTAGGGGAAACAAATCATTTAAATATGAGTTTAAACATATTGTTTTATATATTAAACATAATATTTTAAAAGCCTAATTGTGTTTTTTCCTCAAAAAGGATTTAGCACTGCCTTTGCTCCACAGTCAATATGAGTTTTACTACAATAAGGAAGGCAGGAACGATTCTTCAGGTCCCGTTACAGGATATATCCTAATACAAAAAAAAAATAGTATCCTTGACTTCAGTGCAAATACTCCTTATTCCTAGGAGTGTCATCCATACCTGAATCCACCAAAATGCGTTTCCCAACTTGGAACTTACTTATGAATCAGACTCCAATTTCAGCATCAGCCAGATAAGTTAGAACTTACTGAAGCATAACTATCACACTGAGCTCTGAGCTCTTACAATATTTTTAAAGCAAGTGGTATTTCAGAAAATTGGATTGCAGAGAGCAGTTTAATTCACTTTGAAAATATGTGACTTTTTATCAAAAATAATGGAATTATCATCTAAATAATATATATGTGCAAAGGAATAGAACTTTACCCATAAGACTTTATATACATCTTGGTATATCAGAAAATTTTGGTATTAGATATTATGTTGATATTTAAGCACTAACAGCTTCTACACCTGCATCTGTATTCTACCATCACAAAAGCACAATCACATTTGTCATTATGTATTAAGAAAGTGAAGCCAGAAAAGCAATTTTATGCTATAAATGGGACCACTGCTTTTGTATTAAACTTTTCCAAGCTGGGGTTATGCCTTCACTTATTTCTGGAGAGAAATTTAAGAATACTGGGCAAAACCAACAAGGTTCAGTGAGTTGCTTCCAATGAGAATAATAAATATTGCTTCAAAAGAAAAAAATAATTTAATCCATCCTGCCAAAGAAACAACCAACTTGTTCCACTTCGTTAACATTTATTATGTGGGAATATTTTGACAAAAATCCACACTACTCATTTTGTTCCAACTACTATAATTATACGATATTTAACTGTGTCAGAATAGACGACAGTAAAGAATAAAGTCAATTTTATTACCAAAAAATACTTGTAAACCTATACTAAAGCTTAACTTCCTATAAATGTCAGACTCAAAAAGATGACAAACCATGAACATAATATGCTCAAATGCTTACATTTGAGCTCTTGTATCAGCTAATTATCCAAACTGTCTTTAGTAAAGACAGTTAATTCCCTACTTTCTTCAACTACAGTACCCGTTATATTTATTTGCAAATGACGGACCAGAAAGTACATTTCTTTAAATGCTATTTACAAGCACCTTCAATGTGCTTCCAGTGTAATATATCAGCAGCGCAGTCTTTGATTTAATTGCTGCCGTCACTCATTTTTGTGCACTAACACATGTAGGAGTCCCAAACGCCAAACTATTCTTGCCTTTTTTTTGTGCTACATACCAGATTTTGTAACCTGTGTCAAGATACCTCCGATGCTTACAACTTGTGAACAGAGGCCAACAATGAGCCTCCCCAGACACTAAATCATAATCTTCATGTTTTTCGTATTTCACATTCTAGCCACAGTTTCAACATCCATACCCCGTGACATTAGGGAAGGATAAATCACGGAGGATGACAGCTCCCTTGTAGAGACTGGTACGGCCCTGGGATCTGCCACACCCAACACCCACAGCTTCTGCCAGATGTCTTGAAGAGTTTTGCTGTATTAACCCCTTCAGGAGTAACTAAGGAGTTTGTGCTGAACGTTTATTAAGGAACTGCTCTTTCTTGTTTTGTAGAAAGAGGAACAGAAAAACCAGCTTAATAAAATTTTGACTAACTAAAAGACAGGTAGTGGGCTATCAGGGATAATTAGCAAATCAGTCCTTGTATTTCATTAAAGACAGGAATTAGAAGTTCAGAGTTATACAACATTCCTTCTTTCACACCATGCTGTGGTCCCACATGTTTATTTAAAATGACACAGTAAAAATTTCAAAACAGTTTCATGATCACTTTTTCTGACCTAGGACACTGCTTCACCTTCTTGGAATCTGAATGCTTATTAACCACCCTTCAGCCAAACAGACTATTCAGGCCTTAAATCAGCAGGATTTCTAATCCAAGATCCGTACGGTAAACTCTGCAACTGTTTCTCTGGGTCTGATCTGGCCCCAGGGATGTAAATTTGCATGCAACTTCTAAGTCTGTGAACAGTCCCTGGGCTTAAAGTTGCAGATGTGCTTAAGTACTTTGTTCAGTCTGGGTCTAAGACAGTTACTTTAAAATTAAAACAGAAGCTATGTAAAGAGTAAGATTGTTTAAAAAATATTCCATAAATACCGTACTGAATGAAAGAAATGTAACAAAAGAAATATACTGATTCCTAAAAGCACATACTGACCCAACAGTACATAAACAGCAGCTAAAACTCCATCAGCCAATATTAATGCATGCCACTTCACATAAAAGGGCAGAATCAATTTTATTTTAAAACAGTAACAATAAATTTGATGTGTATCCAAGACTCTTTGCACACTATTGCAGGTAACAGCATCTGTGGATATTAAGAACAAGCAAGCGGTCACAGCTTGGCCAAGCCCAGCCACTATCCTCCACCTGTTTTTTTTTTTGTGGATTTGAAAGTAGTTATCTAGGCAATTTCATTTGTGTCTCCTGAAGCAAATGTGTTCACCTCCCCAGTCTGAGTGCGGCTTTTCATAAAAAAATAAATCAGTAGAAAATACTGCAAGACTTGCACTACTGACAAAGGTACTTAGGAATATTGTACTTCTTACAACCACTTCTGGTTTGTTTTCCAGTGGGTTAAGATGCAAGTTGAGCATCGGTATTTCTTCAAACTCTTATAAAGAACACAATTCAGCTTCCAACATTTGTGGAAGAAATTACACTGGAAGGAATAGTTACTTCAGCTCTTGTTGAAAACAAACATACAATTACCAGTGTTGAACTTGATTAGAGGAAATCAAGATGCCTGAAACTATTTTTCATTTGAGGCCATACCACTAATGTTAAAACCATGTGAAGTAACTATCCATACTTCAAACATCTTGAGAAGAATTTTTCCCAAGACTGTTCTTTATACACATGCTCTATGAGCTAAAGGGTTAAGTAACCATTATATTCTGAAGAGCAAACTGTTTGCCTTAGGGCCATCTCCTCCTTACTCCTGATGAATCGCCTGACACTTCATGTATCATACATTACTTTTCACTAGGAAGTAACATTAGGTTCCAGCCATGGTGTAAGACCTGACTTTGGTCTCTTCAGAATCTGAAGCAATATGGGATAGATAAAAACAAATTAAAAGTACATCATCATCTGCTAAATAGTTTACACCTAAATAGTGACATACTCATTTAGAATATGTATATTTGCACTTGAAAAATGGGCATAGAAGCATATAAAGAGAAACTCCATGTATACTAAGATGAATAAAAGACCAAATGTGAGAATCAATATTCTGAGTGACAAGACACTTTTCTGGACTAGGATGAAAGAAATGCTAATGTTATTGAGGGCTTTGCACTTATAATATTTGTTAGATGCAAGCTAAATACAAACATACCACCTAAGTTACTTTATAAAAAATAATTATTCCAAATAAGATCTAAGTATGAACAGCCCAACAAGTAGCTAGCAGAAAGTGACCTAGGTTTCTGCAGAAAGGCAAGGCACTGATTCTTTTCAGTGTATTCTGCAGAGGGGAGGAGGTGTAACTCCTGCTTGGAACGACAGCAGGAAAGCAAAAGCAAAAATAGTGACATCGACTTCTGGTTTAGATTTTTTTGCCACAAAACACTCAGACAGTTCAAACACAATCCTAGATGTGTTGTCACTTGTGTGTGTCAGAACTTGCGCAGGAGGTACAAAGGCAAATTAATGACTTCTGCAAAAACCTCTACAAAACTGTACTGTCCAAGATAATACATTAACTTCGTAAAGTGAAATACTTCAATAAGTACTTCAGAGCAGCTTGCAAAGCTTTGCAAATATTATGAGACAGCAAGCCAGTCTTTTATAATTAAAAAGGGTTTGAAGATTTTATTAGGCAGAGATTGAACTTGAAGAGTTTTCTCTTAATTTTAAATACATTTTCTCTTGCTGTCTTGCATCCTAGCAAAATCCATGCTTAATGGATATGTCTTTCATAATCCTGCGTCACATTACTTACTTACTAGGCTGTACATTTCAGGATATAAAGGTCCCCCTGTAAAATTATTAAAGCTGCAGAGACTAAATGCAAGTGACCAAGCCTGGGACTGTGTGCTGCTGCTTTGTGAAGGGCAGCTCCTCCCATTAACTATGCATCTGATGCTTCTATGATGGAGTACTAAAGAAGGAATGGGATGTAAAATAAAGTCAGCAGACAAGGTCTGGCCACTGAGAAAGGAGGACCAGGTGGTGAAAGCACAGCTCTCAGGTGGAGGTTCTGCTCCTGGGCTTGGCCCAGTCCCCTCTGTGATCTTAGTCAAACTGATTCTAAGACACCAAGGGTTTCATGTGCAGCTCCCACTTCCAGTGCTTCCCACTTCTGAATCATCAGTACACCTTCCTCTCTCTCTTCTGGATGGGAAAATGAAATGCTTCCTTACCACAAAGGTACAACAAGGGTTAATTCATAAACATTTAGAAAGCACTTGAGACTGCAGAAGCTCTGGACTGCAGGGAATGCAAGGACTGCACATGAATTTTAATCAAAATACTTCTATTAGACGAAGAAAGTGGCCAGTGTAGCAACAGGTACCAGAACAAAGAGGCAAAAGGATGCCTTTTTTTTTTTTTTTAACACAGCACATTCAAAACATTCGGACATTGTATAAGAAGAAGAAAAAAATTGCTCCTGCTGTGGGGAACAGAGGAATAAAAGCACACTTAGTGAAAGACTTCAGAGGAGAGAGAAGGTATAGGAATAGAGGGGCCAAAGCAGAATGGTACAGAGCTCAGGAATGTCTATTTCTCAAACTACAACAGTCAGCAAACAGCTACAAAATACGTTCACAAAACGGAAGTCTGATCTCTCCCAGTTGCTCAGTTAACAGCCTGTTATTGTTACCAATAAGCCCGGTAACGTGAAGAGCCAATGGGGGAAGTTGCTTCGACAGGCTCTATTCTATCATATAGCAAATGAACACAGTTCTATAGGTTTTTACTTCCAAGTTTTTTGCCTAAGTGAAAAATAACATTAAAATACATGCCGAAAAAAAGATATACAGGTTGCAAAGTTGAAACACCCCCTGTTATAAAATGCTGAAGAGCTTATATGTGTGCACCACAATTTGGTTTTATGTCTTACAGCACGGTTATCCAGTTACTTTTTAAAAAGGACAAAAGACATATCAAAGATTCCCCATCCCCTGGAAGGCATGTAATGATAAATAATTGAGTGAGTACCGAGTGAGTACCATAATGCAGAAGGCGGCCAGATTAAGACTGTCCAAGCAAACACCACTGCTACTTTGAGAATCTGGCTTTGCAGCCTTTTCGTTTTCTAACCCCTCCTCTCAAACATCCAGCTTGCTGCATTAGCAAGACTGTCGCATATTTGGGATTGTCGGTGGCATCCACAAAATGCTTAAAACCAGTTCTCTTTCCCACCTAAGAATTCACTTCACTGAAGACTTCCAAAGCTGTCTTTGGCATCTCACTTTGAACAATGATGTTCTGTGATTTATCTGTCATAGGTTCTCGTCCAGCTATGTTTGCACATATAACTGACAAACTGCTATGGTCGCTAAAATCATGAAATACTGCGCACGTTTGGTTTTTTGGTTTGTTATCCCAACCAGAATTAATACCAGCACTATTTTTCAAATGACAATGGTTTAAAAATAAGGGAGAAGATGGAAAAGGCTATAATGGGGATGTCCAGTATAAACACCAATAACTGTGGAAATAGCTTTTATCCACTCCTTTATTCACATGAAACAATAGAAGAGCCTGAACCAGGATCTTTTTTGGGTTTCTTTTATGTTTTCTTTTAAAATATAAGCATCCCTGTAAGACTGAAAAAACTCCTTGCTAATTCAGAGCTGCCCTTCACAGCAGTCATACAGCAACTGAAGAAGTGACCAACTGAAGCACACATCAAATGAAATGGTGTAATTAAGACAATCTATTTCACAGAGAAGCAGCTCAATCTTTTGAAGGTAACACAAGTGCTGATTTGGCTACAAGAGGAATTGCAAAAAAGGGTTGCAGGAGAAAACATATTAGGATGTTAAGGGAAAAAAAAACAGGATAAAAGCATCTTTGCACTTCCCTCACGAGTTGCCTTTTTGGTTTGTAGAGACCTTTGTACGTGAAAAGGCCATGTTCACCTATGATTAATAAATACAATCAGCAAGTTTGCTCACAAGGGACCTCAACCGGGTTCCTGCCTCTCAGCAGCTGAGAAAGACGAGGCACTCCCAAAACACAAGATGGGATGTTTGAACGCAGGAGGAAAGAAACCTTAAACATTATCTCATAACAAAGAGCCATAGTGTTTGCGTATCTCATTAAAACTTGCGCGTCAAAGCTAAATCTGAAAGTTTCCCTTAAATGGGACAAGTGAAATGAAACCACAGGGTCTTCCAGAAGATTCCTGCTGCCAAGCCTATGGCCCTGCTGTCAGTTTTTCAGCGATCTCCCGTACATATACACATACTTCCGTACTCCCCTATGGCCACAGTAACGCTACTGCTTTAGAGGTACTGTAGAGGTACCAGTTAACCACCGCCTACATGTGCGAGGCCCGAGTGTCCTAACAGGGAGAAAAAATCATCTCCTCCGGCAGTTAAAAGCCAAAGCAGAGGCCAAACGCCCCTCGCACCTCCCCGGGCAGGGCCAAGGGGCCGGTAACGGCGCGAG